>JAWNGG020000280.1:0-286672 GCA_036937485.2 Tetragonisca angustula | reverse complement strand
ACAGAATGGCGAAAATACAAAACAGAGGAAAAATCCATGACGAATGGAAAAGGCGCGTAATTTCAGTTGGACGTCGTCGATTGCCTGTCCTTATCACTCGACAAGACGTTGAAAACGACGACTGGGGAAAGAAAAACGGATTGAACGTGGGTGAACACTTTTTTCCCCTCCAATTCCCGATATGGATAGCCAGAGTCATGAATATCGAGTGGTTTGCACGGAGAGAAACGCGAGCATGCGTGTCTCGGGAAACATGGTTACGTGGGTCGGTAGTAAAAGATGCGCGACATCCGCCATTTCCCTATAAAACGATCGCTCTGGCAATCGAATCTAATTTATCGAAGATCAACGTGACTTTGATTGTCCGAGTTACTCGAATATTTATGTAACGTGTGAGACTTTAGGTCTTATTTGGATTATTTTGTATTATTTTGGATTATAAGTATGTCTTTTTAATATTTCGAACGAATATGTCTGTTCGATCGTTCGTATACTGTGAATTACTCGAATCTTTGGAATTAGGTGTTATTTGAATTATTTTGAATCGGTATTTTCTATAGGAATTCGAAGGATAAATAAATAATAAATGAAAAATAACAATAAATAAACAATAATAAATAATAAACAAATAATAATAAAAGTAAACGTCAAGTTCTTGCGCGTTTCGATTGAACGTGACTTGAAAATTGATGAAAAATTGCAAAGAAACGTGCATCTGTATTCGCAGAATATTGTGAGACTTGCCTTGGATTCGCAATTGCGATCAGATCAGCGTTCTTATCACGCTCGCGATTCACAGATCCTGCATAGATCCTCGCTTTTCTAGCTCGCTAAGAATAACGTAAAATTAAAGACGCCATCATCTGTCGATATATCATTAACAATCATCCGCTTCGTTGCAACGAAACTTTTTAATTTAACACAAGATTATAATTCAGTGTGTACTGTGCACTACGTGCAATAATTAACATTAATTAACATTAATTGTAATATCTCTTTTTCTTTTTTGCAACAAATTAAACGACTTTTCGTTTCGAGAACAACTTTTGAACGAACAGAGTAAGAAAGAAGAACGTAAAGGAGCTCGTTCTATCGGTGTGTTTAGACTCACTTGGGCTGAAAGAAGATCTAAGTTTAATTTCGTACGATCTCAGCTTCTCGAGTAAATCTCTCGCGTGGCCAATTTACAAAATTGACCGAAAGCAACGTACACAAAACTGACCCATAAAGAGAGATCGTCAGAGCGACGAAACAACGTGCTGCACGCTCTAAAATTACATATTCTCAATGGATATTCATCGATATCCAAACATTTGCCAAACAGTGTTCCGTTCTTATTTGTTAGTGGTCGAATAAGAACACGCCCGATTCGTTCGGACATCAATTCCAATTCTCACGTCGAAACCTCGAGCGTTCTAAATGATTCTGATCTGGTTGAACAGGTGTTCAGCGCCTCGAGACTAGTTCAAGTTTCTCAGAAAGGGATTCACGCACGATCGGCACGATTTGAAATGATCTTTTGTTCCTAAACTCGAAGACGCGAAAATAATACCCTTCAATGGACATTTCAAACATTTCTCATGGAAATTTCGATCTCACAACGCTGGTCAAAAATTTCAAGTCATACTTGTTTCCTTATTGAATCGATATTTCAATTCTTGTACTGACTCATGGATTTTTATATGGCGCGATATTTTATACTGAATTTCGATAAGAATATAAAATTCACGTCACAAGTGTCGGATGAAGAATTTTTTGAAAATTAATTCTAACAGTACGTAAGAGAGATTCAGCTTATTAAACATCATTTATTCGCGTTTACATTCTTCGAATACACAGAAATCGAATATCACAGAAATTGTAAAAATAGATACGTTTTGTCGTAGTTTGTGATAATCGTTTTAGATTATCAATAGTTTGCTAAAAATTTTAAACTAAAATATTATTAAGAATAAGTAAACATTGTTGGCAAGAGTTTTGCAGGAATTGCGAGGACACGAAGATTGAGAACAATGCTATTTATTTTGGCTCAAAAGACAGACTAATTTGAAGATGCGACGAATGGTAACATAGTGATTTGTAATACTCTGTTGTAAAAGCAGAGTGTTCTTATTGTTAAATAAAGTATCATTGCAGGTGACACGACGATTTTTTTTATCAAAGAAAGATTTTTAACAATTTTTTTTACATTTGTCGACTCAACAGACGGGCGACTATTGTTCAAAAATATTTGTTTAAAATCATCGACGATGTCCGTAAAGAGTAAGAAATAAAGAAACATAAAGTATTTAATAAGAATGTTTAAAAAAGTTTAGTAAGAAAAATTAAAATGTAATTTTTAAAAAGATATAAACAACAATAAGAAATTAAATAAATGAAATATTTGAAAGAAATTAGAAGAAAAATTATCGATTAATTAAAGCAGGTAAATTGATTTAAATCGACTCGGAACGCTCACGATCCAGTAAACAACGACGCGTTATTCCCGATTGAAACGAGAGTTCACGCGCTTCGAGATTTTCCAGTAAAACTGAATCACCTGTCGTCCGAAAAACGACGTTAATCAGCCAGAAATCGGTAGCAAGTTTCAAGCATCGCGTTTCTCCAACACGCTAGACGCGGACTATTCTTGGAGCACAGAAAACTCATTGTAGTCGCGTTCTCGTCGCGAGCCGCTTCCAGAATGCGTAAACTGCCGCACGAAAGAGATAGAGAGAGAGAGAGAGAGAGAGAGAGAGAGAAAGAGAGACGAGATCTGCAACAGGAACCGGTGATTTTATCGACTCGGAGCGAACGCATTAGAGAACGAAAGGCCACACTTGTGCCCGAGCCTCTGTCCGATCTAATGGGATAAATGGATTCAAATGTGTCCTGACACGTTACTTAACAATAAAAATAGATTTGACGCCAGGATGTTGGCCGACGTAATTGACGTTAGATCGATCTGTATCGGAGGTCTCATCGTTTATGGGAGCACGTGGAACGTTTGGATGCACGTGGCACGTGGTGGATCAAAGGGTTGGTTATCTGGCCGATCTGGACGATCCACTTTCGAGACTGGGCCCTTTGAGACGAGAGGAGTGATTTGGTTCGTTTACTTGGGAATTTAGGCGGTGCTGGTCGATTGCTCGTTATCTCGAACGTCCGATTGCTATATTTCTTTTTTTTTTCTTTTTTTCAAACAAGGATGGAGTTATACGAAAGAATGAAGCGGTTTTTCTTTTGAAAATGCTTTTGCTTTCGTTGCAACGCGAGCAAAGTTAAAAATGGGTAGGTGTTTCTGTTAAGAGCGTTTGGCATCGAACGTTAGGCGATTTTTCAACTAATTGTGTTTTTAACGGAACATCATGAAATTGGGAATACTTCATCTTGCGAAAAACTTTGCTGACGACTCTCCAATTGTTTCTTTCACACGATGAATTTGACAAGAGAACAGAATTATAAAGTGAACACGAAGTGACTGTGGAAATTATAGCTAATTATATTATCTTTAGATATATTCAGTTAGTTGACTTTGTTTTTCAATTGATCAACAAGTTCTTTAATTTTACGAGCGACATAACCGAAGGAGTGACACACGAAGATTGGCATTGTTAGAGTTGAATGTTTGTTAAAATTAAACTTAAACATCTATTATCTTCCAGATATTATCTTCTAGAATCACTTGCTCACAATGAGTAGTCGACGAGTACAATCAATGAAAATAATCTACGATCAGTCTATAATAATTCAGCTGACAAAATAATCCATCGAATGATCTGGATCCTAGTTCTCTAGATCCTGTCGAATATTACACTTCAATTAAACATTTTTTATCAAATTGTAAAAATCACCTCGACTCTAATTAATGTCTCACCTTTTTAAACGTGTTTCCAAGAATATTATTCAGGTATTTCAGCCCTTCAAAGAATACTATTTAAAGGTGTCTCAACCCTTCGAAGTTTACTATTTAAAGATATGCCATCCATTCGAGGAATAGATGGGAGAGCTTTCTATATTTTTCAACAACGTTATTAGACTGCGAATTAGATTTAAGAAACAGAATCCAGTTTGAGAGTTGTTTCATTTATTGAATTACAGAAATCATTGTATTTTGCACATTTTACATACTTTTCTACAATATGTGTGCATTTTGTGTGCAATTTCGCATTTTAAAATTTTCTATAAATAAAAATTCGCAATATCTAATTCTCTGAAATTCGCCTTTAAAATAAAAGAACCGCGAGTTACCTCTAATTCTGTGATTCTAATTTTTTAATTTCCAGATTCTCTAGTTCTTTGATTTCTTAATTCTCTGATTCTCTAATTCTCTGATTTTTCAATTTCCTGACACAAAATTCTAATTCTCTAATTCCCCAGAATTAATTCTTCAATTTACCAATTTTCCGAGTTTTTCCTAATCTTCTGATTCACTAGTTTTCTGCAACTTTCCGATTCTCTTTTCCAGTTCTCTAATTCTCTGATTTTCCAATTGTTCGATTTTCCAATATTCCGATTCTCTCTAATTCTCTAACTTTTCTCATTCTCTGCTCTTCTAATTCTCCAATTCTCCAATCCTCAAATTCTGCCTAATTTTCAAGCTTTCGCAGAAACGAAGACATCTGAACACTTTTCAACTGTTGAAAACGCGACAAACGTGACATCAATCAATGATCGACAAAATCGATCGCGTGTGGAAAACCACTCCCACTAGCAACCGATTGCGGACCATAACGAGTGACCAAACCCGTCTACAATAATTCGTCGCTTTCTCTTTCAAATTCGTCGGTATGACATCCCTTGAGAAGAAATTATTGATAAGTAATAAATTTATTATTTATTTCACCCGAATTATACTTAATATATTTCATATACTTGAAACTGAGGAAATATTGCAATTTTGGGATAAAAAATTCCCGACGTGCGCAAGAGATCGACTACTTGCCGCTGGCAACTGATTGCGGACCATAACGAGTGACCAACACCGTATACAAACAATTCGTCGCTTTCGTTTTCAATTCGTCGGTATGACGTCACTGGAGAAGAAATTATTGATAAGTAATAAATTTATTATTTATTTCACCCGAATTATACTTAATATATTTCATATACTTGAAACTGAGGAAATATTGCAATTTTAGGACGAAAAATTCCCGACGTGCGCAAGAGATTGACCACTTGCCGCTGGCAACTGATTGCGGACCATAACGAGTGACCAACACCGTATACAAATAATTCGTCGCTTTCTTTTTCAATTCGTCGGTATGACGTCACTGGAGAAGAAATTATTGATAAATAATAAATTTATTATTTATTTCACCCGAATTATACTTAATATATTTAATATACTTGAAACTAAGGAAATATTGCAATTTTAGGACGAAAAATTCCCGACGTGCGCAAGAGATTGACCACTTGCCGCTGGCAACTGATTGCGGACCATAACGAGTGACCAACACCGTATACAAATAATTCGTCGCTTTCTTTTTCAATTCGTCGGTATGACGCCACTGGAGAAGAAATTATTGATAAGTAATAAATTTATTACTTATTTCACCCGAATTACACTTAATATATTTCATATACTTGAAACTGAGGAAATATTGCAATTTTAGGACGAAAAATTCCCGACGTGCGCAAGAGATTGACCACTTGCCGCTGGCAACTGATTGCGGACCATAACGAGTGACCAACACCGTATACAAATAATTCGTCGCTTTCTTTTTCAATTCGTCGGTATGACGTCACTGGAGAAGAAATTATTGATAAATAATAAATTTATTATTTATTTCACCCGAATTATACTTAATATATTTAATATACTTGAAACTAAGGAAATATTGCAATTTTAGGACGAAAAATTCCCGACGTGCGCAAGAGATTGACCACTTGCCGCTGGCAACTGATTGCGGACCATAACGAGTGACCAACACCGTATACAAATAATTCGTCGCTTTCTTTTTCAATTCGTCGGTATGACGTCACTGGAGAAGAAATTATTGATAAGTAATAAATTTATTATTTATTTCACCCGAATTATACTTAATATATTTAATATACTTGAAACTGAGGAAATATTGCAATTTTAGGACGAAAAATTCCCGACGTGCGCAAGAGATTGACCACTTGCCGCTGGCAACTGATTGCGGACCATAACGAGTGACCAACACCGTATACAAATAATTCGTCGCTTTCTTTTTCAATTCGTCGGTATGACGTCACTGGAGAAGAAATTATTGATAAATAATAAATTTATTATTTATTTCACCCGAATTATACTTAATATATTTAATATACTTGAAACTAAGGAAATATTGCAATTTTAGGACGAAAAATTCCGACGTGCGCAAGAGATTGACCACTTGCCGCTGGCAACTGATTGCGGACCATAACGAGTGACCAACACCGTATACAAATAATTCGTCGCTTTCTTTTTCAATTCGTCGGTATGACGTCACTGGAGAAGAAATTATTGATAAGTAATAAATTTATTACTTATTTCACCCGAATTACACTTAATATATTTCATATACTTGAAACTGAGGAAATATTGCAATTTTAGGACGAAAAATTCCCGACGTGCGCAAGAGATTGACCACTTGCCGCTGGCAACTGATTGCGGACCATAACGAGTGACCAACACCGTATACAAATAATTCGTCGCTTTCTTTTTCAATTCGTCGGTATGACGTCACTGGAGAAGAAATTATTGATAAGTAATAAATTTATTATTTATTTCACCCGAATTATACTTAATATATTTAATATACTTGAAACTGAGGAAATATTGCAATTTTAGGACGAAAAATTCCCGACGTGCGCAAGAGATTGACCACTTGCCGCTGGCAACTGATTGCGGACCATAACGAGTGACCAACACCGTATACAAATAATTCGTCGCTTTCTTTTTCAATTCGTCGGTATGACGCCACTGGAGAAGAAATTATTGATAAGTAATAAATTTATTACTTATTTCACCCGAATTACACTTAATATATTTCATATACTTGAAACTGAGGAAATATTGCAATTTTAGGACGAAAAATTCCCGACGTGCGCAAGAGATTGACCACTTGCCGCTGGCAACTGATTGCGGACCATAACGAGTGACCAACACCGTATACAAATAATTCGTCGCTTTCTTTTTCAATTCGTCGGTATGACGTCACTGGAGAAGAAATTATTGATAAGTAATAAATTTATTACTTATTTCACCCGAATTACACTTAATATATTTCATATACTTGAAACTGAGGAAATATTGCAATTTTGGGACAAAAAATTCTCGACGTGCGTGGCACGTCATTCCAGCGCAAGAGCGATTCGTTCGGCACGTGTCTAAATCCTCTCGAGGAACACCAGGTCTGCACAACGTTTTCAAAGTCGTTAGTCGATCGTCCGTTGTAAGCAATGGTCAGCAGGGAGTCCGAGGCAGCTAGATACGTCTTCTGCGTCTCTCCTTTCCTTCTGCACGCGTGCGAAATCTAATTTTGCAAAAGTGGGTTACGCGCTCGCGAGCATCGCGTTAGCCTTGCCGGTCGTCGTCTGGACCGGCTTTATTTCTCCCTTGTTTCTTTGTCACGGATAGATTGTTATTGCTAACGGGTCTTAAACTGGCCTCCTTGTTTCCGTGAATTTTGCGCGTTAGACGAACGTTGATACTGCGTTAATTAACTGCGCCGAGGCCACAGTCATTCGCGACGAAAATTTTGAAAATCGCAATGGAAGAAATTTGTATAAACGAAAGTTGTACAATACTTGAATAATTTCCGTACGATCGGTTAAAATTTACCGTGGTGCAGCTCATTCCTTTTCCTATGATCTGTCTGCTGTTTAACATATCTTTCGTTTTAATATTTTTCACACTTTCAATCTTACTATTTTAAGAGAAATTGCGAACAATGTAGTTTCAACAAAATTTTAACACTGTAAATATCAATTTAAGATTTAAGATTTCAATTTAGAATGATCGAGAAATTCTGGAAGATGTTAGTACGTGATAAAGCCATAACCAACGATAACAATAATAAAACAGAAAATTCCACGTGGTAATGTAATCATTCTACTTTCGCCTCCTATATCTAAAAACAACTAACGAAGACTCACTGGATTCACGATCGGTAGACTGCGGATCTTCGTGCATTTATAACAAATTTTAGAATTCAGTGTACCACAAAATGCACATGATACAAAAAGAATACATAAAATATCCATGCATAGTGTTTTCTATATCATCTTTCTGTCAGGATTCTATTTCTTTTAACTACACTCATAAACTTTTTTTACGATCCTCACCCATTTATAACAAATTTTAGAATTCAATATTCAATGCACATGACACGATGCGAACAATATCCAATGTATAGTGTTTTCTGTATCATCTTTCTATCAGGATTCTATTTCTTTTAACTACACTCATAAATTTTTTTATGATCCTCTCGAATTTATAACAAACTTTAGAATTCAATATTCAACAAAATGCACATGACACGATGCGTAAAATATCCGATGCACTATCTTTCTACCAAGATTCTATTTTTTTTAATTACATTTATAAATTTGCGTAAAAGTCCGCAGTCTAACGACGAACGTGAAACTTTCGAGGAGCTGAATGATTTTAAGAGTCCAACGATCTGTCAGTGTTCGAAAGATCGACAGCAAGGCAGATTTTTCACGTCATGCTCTTTTCTCGTTCTTCTTTTTTTTTTTCCTTCGGTTCGATCGGAACGGTTAGCTGTGTTTTCAACTGTGCACGTTGCCAGAAGTTTGTCAGAAATTATTAAGCGAGAAATATGATCCTGAGTCATCGCGAGCATCATGCTCGCGAGTTCCATTTTCAGACGTGACTGTTACATAGTTGGCAGGACAAACTGCGAAACCTTTCGACGAGAAATTGGTTTTATTCCTGGCATTATTCGGTTCGATATTTCAGCTTCTCAGAAGCCAAATCAATATTTAACACCTCGAGAAACGGGAACATTTATTTTCATGAACATTTGCTTCAAAGAGCGAACTTAAAAAAAGAAAACTTGCTATTCTGTTTTACACTTCAATTTATGGAGTTGTTCAGCACGAGTTCCGACGATAGAATTGTTAATGACTATAGTCGTTAGATTAAAGTTGAATACGAGTAACTGTGCAAATTATTATAAAGCAGTAATTATTGTAAAACAACAATTGAAGATTAATCATCATAAAACAGTAATTGCGATATTGCTGAATGGAGTAAATGAGATACTGTTGAATGGATAGGGAGAAAACAAATAGTTGGTGAACTGATTGAACTATCATACTTGATCTAAGCATTGATGAGTCTGTTGAACTAAGGTATTCAAATTTGAATAATTATTATATTTAATTATATATATTATATAACATTATTTTGAGAAACTGATTCACACATACCTACATCAAATATAGCAGATTCTATAGAGTGGTCACTAAAGACTGAATGATATAAAACAAACATAACTTTCACAAACACACTTTTTTAAAAATTTTTTAATTATTTTATTTGGAAGTATAATTAATGGACTTTTGTCTTTTTTATATTATTATAGTATTATATATATATTATCTATCTCCATCTTTTTTATATATTATAGTATTACATATATATCATCTATCTCTATCTTTTTTATATATTACAGTATATATAATAAAATTTTCTTCTTTTATGAATTTTTCAAGCCCCTCAGCTTTTCAGTTGGCCTATACATAAGTTGCGTAGAAAAATATAGATCTCCGCGACTAGCTGTAAATGATCAATCCTCAAACGATACAAAATATTCCCGCGGTGGTGACAGTCGCATTTAGAGAATAAACGCCAGCAACGTCAAAGTATTTTTCACTTTATTCGAGTCGACTTCGAGCGACTTCTAAGAACGCGTGTTCTCGCGTGGCGTTACAGGACCGCGTGTAATTAGGTCGAGTGTCTCGATTGAATATCGAGAGTAACGACGCTGGGAATTTGCCTGCCGGTGTTTATGGCTTCCTATTTCTATGTCTGAAAACAGACGTCTGATTGACTAGCCGAACCTTGATGCAGCTAAATTGAAACGTGACCCAGATGGTCCCGGAAACCGTGCTAAATGAACGATGAACGATCGAACAATGCCAATTGAATCTCGCGAGTCAGTGGAGAGACGGCCAAACTGTCGAAAAATTATAACGGACGAGTCGAAGAGATTCACTCGAGTTCGAGAAACATGCGCAATTTTGCGTCGTGTAATTTGTGTATGTTTATGCACGTAACAACTAGGCCATCAAATACGTATATTTCGAGCTAAAATGTCTCGAGCTTATCGGTCGCGACGGATGCAAACAGTCGACTGTCATTGCACTATAAATACAAATGACGAAATACTACTGATCTTCGTGTCTATTATCAATTATGTCTATTAATTCGTTGTTTCAACGTTGAATGAGATGCTGCAGCGATTAGATCCGGAGGTGAATGCAGATTAAAAGAAAACCGAAACTTCGTTCTTTTAGTTCTTTTGGTTTGTTCATTAAGTCTCCCTTAAGTGTATGTAGTTGAAACTGTTCTTCTTGTTTTTAAATTTTGATTTCAACAATCTCCATGGTGTGGCAGAGATTTCGAAGTATGTCAAAAAGTAAGTGAGAATAAATTTAACAACGGACAAAAATTCCCCGGTATTGCCAATAAAATTTCAAAGGCCTCAAGAAATCTCAACTTCACTCTCAACGAGTGGATAATGTAAACATGAAACAAGAACTCTGACCAAATGAAACAACAATAAATAATTTCTCTGACTTTGAAACAATCCTCAAAAATCACCACCCTATTTCTCGACAAGCATTCGAACAACGCACTCGGAGAAACTTCTTAATATTCCGTTTCTTTCACATGTGGTCGCCGCTAAAATAAAATATTCCCACTTTCTGTTCACTCTTGCTGTTTTCATCGCTTGTTCAGCGAACAATGTCGCATCATTGGTCCCGCGCGAGTCTAGTTGGCGAGAATTTCCACGGATAGAACGGTTGCAAACAATTCGAAAACTACGTCCACGTCGTTGGCCGTGGGTCCAAATTGGCTGCAATTGAAAATTCACCGGGCAATCACGCGCTATTGCGTTATTTCTGCGTCTATCAGCTTCCAGCCATTGCAACCCATCTGCCTAACCTCGACTATGTCTATCGCCGTGTACCACCGTCAATTTCATCGTCGTGATAGAGACTCGGCGGTGTCTTCGTCGCTTCGTTCCACGGATCTGCATGTGATTTGCAGCCGTTGGTATTTTGAAGCAGGTGCGATAGATTCTTGGATAATTGGGCGAAGCCTCGAAGCGATCTTGGTATTTCAGATTCGTTTCGATAAGATTTTCCACGAACCCTCTTCGAGAACGTTTGAGATCTTTTCTAGCGGTGGAACGAAGAGGCGAAGGATGTTTGAGATTCGCGAAAGCAGCTGCAAGTATCGAGATAGCTCGATAACTCGAAATTGTTTCCCTTCTTGGCTGGAATTTGTTAGATCTCTGCGGAAAAAGAACACTCGGCACTCTAAAGGTATTTTACACACGGTTTTAGAATTGCAGTTTCTTTCTGAATTCCGACAGACCAGTTTTTTCAGGCGTCTCTGGCAACGAGAAGAATTCTCGAGAGGATTTTAGATTTTTCGCAGAGCCGAAGAATCCCGATTCAATGAAGTTTCCAGAGAATCTTTCAGATTCTGATCGTCGTTGGAAAATTTGCAAACGAACCTCGTGCATTTTTTATAGAAACGTGGAACGCGTCGAACCTGATGAATTCTCATCGTTTTCGGCAGACAATGTTTAATTTCTCGCGCCGAGAAGAACGAAAAGAAGCGAGATTTATCGAGACACGGAGATTTATTACTCGACACTCTCGAAAAATCTCGAACTGAGGTATTCGATGCCGAATAACGCCCGAGGTAGCTTTGTTCGCGTCTCTCGAGTGACTTCGTACCGTCGGTGAATCTGGCAGCTTTTGATATACGATCGAGTCCTCGAGATTTTGTTTTTTTTATTTCTTTTTTCTTTTTTTTCGGTAACATACTCGCTGGCGTAACGCCCAAGGCGCGCTTCCGGGTTCTGCGCAAAGGCGTTTGATGACTTCAAGTCAGCCACATCGGCAGGTGCGCAAGGTAGAAACGGGCGTAAATGTCTCGTAAAACACCTTTCCTCGCGTGAACCTTCCCCGCGAGGCTACCAGTGGCTGCGAAAGCTGCACGCACGCGTGCATATATCATACAGTGTATTGCGCCGATTGGCGATTTGTCTCGCGGAGTCACAAAATTTCGCGAGGCTACGAAATGTTTTTATTTCCAGAGGGATTCGAGCGGATCACTCGTCAAATAAATGAAGAAAAAAGTGTTGTGTTTTATCGTGGCTGTAAATTTCCTCTGCTCTTTGGCAAGATTTTACTTTTCGACTTGATTCGTTTGTATTTCCCAGCAAGTGATACAGGGCGAGTCTCGTAACAGGAAATTTCGTACATAGAAAATTTCGCAACGAATAAATTTAAGTCAGCGAAACGTTTCACGTCCTTGTTTCTACTTTTGTCAGACGTGTCTGACAGACTGGTCTCAAAGGCCCAATTGTATTAGCGTCATAAATTACACCATGGAAAAAGAATCTTGGCCAGCGCCGTATTATACACCGCGAGACAAACGGTCGAGTGTCGAAATGAAAAGAAAAGAAAAAGGCACGCGAGAAGGCTTAATTAAAATTCAAAAAACGAGCACGGGCAGACTTCAAGGAATCTCTTGGGCGATGAAAGAAATATTGCTCCTGCTCGCGCGGAATATTTATTAAGCACTCTGGTTTCGTTGCATTCGTGCAAATCCGCATCCGTGACTTCCGATCTCGAAGACGAGTTTTCCAGAACTCGGTCTGGCGAACGTTTCATCGAAAAAAAAAAAAAAAATAACCGCCGATCAAGGCTGATTAATAAAATCAAAGTGATCTTTGCTGAAGGATCATTCGTAACTGAAAGTCACATTTACACGCGATCATTTCTCATTGTGCTAAATAAACTTGCGGAGGTGATTCACGTGTTTCCTTTTCTTTCTTTCTTTATTTTCCTTTTTTTTTTTTTTTTTGAGAAAGTTGAACATTAATCACATGTACATATATCCAGATAAATTTAGAAATTCGAGAAAAGCGACGTAGGTCAGAAGTATAAATATTATTAATATTAATGTTAAAGGGTGGAGCTTGGAACGAAATAGAGAAATTACCAAAATATGTTTGATCAAAGTAATACATATATAAGAGTATGCTTTTGGCTAAAAATGTTTAGAACTTTTGTGCATCTAAAAAAAATGCTGACGTTGTTAATTTCTAATCTAATTTCTAATTTACCTTCAATTATTATATAACTATCGTTATATAATTTTAAATTATTATTAATAAATTTTATATTATTTTAAAATTTATTTTTATATTAGCAATAAATTTTAAATTATTATATAGTTACTATCATGCAATTTTAAAATCTCTGAACAAAGAATTATGAGTTATTACAGGTAACAGTTCTACCATTAAATAACAGTGACTTCAATCGCTAAATAATTAAAAATTTTCAAGTGTATTGAATTTCTATCCAAATTATCACAATTGTGAAAATCATTTCTCGCGTCGTTTTAATAAATTCTATCTTTGTTCAGAACTCTTGATTTTCAAGATTAGCCAACATGTTCTGCTGTGTGAAACGAGGAAAAACGCGAAGCGAGGCTACTTCCATCTCTTCCGATCTCGTGCCTATTTTTATTGATAGACTCATTTTCGCACGCGAAATATGCAACAGACGTCATACACCGGCGGTGGGAGGAGTTAACCAAGAACAAACAAAAGGCTGTATTTCCATCGTTAATTTATCCGTTCCAAACGTATCGATTTATTTATACAAAAAACAATCCAACGATTATTTATTCTGAACGTTTAGAGGCTTGTGAAAGAGCAAAGTGTTATATTCACCGTTATATTCGCCGATATCGCAATGTTCGCGAAAAAGAGAGAGAGAGAGAGAGAAATTTCTCAGCACGAGCAGTTCGGAGAGAAACGGTTTTCAATGAGCGAAGAATTTTTCAATTAACAAGCGGCGAGAGCCTCGTGCACGCGAAGCTCGCGCGCGCGCAAGGTGCAAAAGACAGGCAGAACGCCATAAAGAAAAGAAGACGTTCCGTGCTTGAAATAACCATGACTGCCTATGACCCAGTTCCACGTGCCCAGCTTCTTTGGCACGGTCATGGTCGCGAACGATACTGATTACACGATGAACGCAGACGTCGAAGCCGTCTGGCTCCTCGTCTACGAGGTCCTCCTTCGAAAACGCGGTGGAACAACCCACTTGGACGCGAGAAACCAACGCTTCATGTATTTAATATTAAACTTGGAGAGAGAAAGCAGAAAAACACATGCACGAGATTTGAAAGGCTCGAGTAATATCGTCCGATTATTTTTAAGAATCAGTCATTGTTAATTTAATTTTGGATGTGAAAGTTTGACCGTGACGATTCTTCTTGGAACGATGACGACACAGAACCATGACTTGGATGGACGAAAAATAGCACCTATGTATTTAATATTAAACTTAGAAGCGGGAAATATATTGCACGAAATTTGAAAGATTGGAGTAATATCGTTCGATATTTTTAAGAATGTAATTGTTAATTTGATCAGGAGTCTGAAAGTCTGGCTGTGCGATTTTTCTTCGAATAACGAAGATATTTATTGTCTCGACTCTCGAAGCTGCAGAAATAAAAAATTAAGAATATATTTAGAATTAACTAGAATAGTTTTGAGAAAATTGCATTTAAAAATAGCTAAGAGTTCTTAAAAGTAGTTTTTAAAATGATGCAGTATATTATTAAAAATGTGATTATTAATTTTTAGAACACGGAAATCCGTTTAATAATTTTTTAGTCGCTGAATTTGATCGATTCATCGTGTTTTTGAATAGTTTGTAAAAATTAAATGTAAAAACACAGAAGAAGGCAGAGGAATATTTACAACGAGTGAGTGTATCGAAGTTAGAAACTAGCATTCGTATATTCTCATAATGACAATTCACAAAATTTTTATTCTTTTGCATTCGAGCAAAATGAAAGTAACGAACAGGTAGCAGGGTGTTAAAATTTGGAGAAAGGAGATCGTTTTACGATCGTTGAATCATAAAGTATAAGCTGAAGTATGAGTTGGGTAACAGGTTTGTTCACCTTTGGATGGTGCTTCGAGAAGTTTTGTAAAAGTACGATTTATGCTAATCGGATATTCGTACGCCTAATCACGCTCGAAGTGTTGCGAATTTTTAGTGTGAGAAAAAAGTATGACAACAAAATCTTTCACAAATAATTAGAAATAATCTAGAATGTCGATTTCAAAAAAAAAAAAAAAAAAAGGAAACGAAAAAATTGTTTCTTTTTCCACGACTTGACTAATAGAATGTAATAGCTAAAAATAGCAAAACGTGATGATGATGTTTGATTTCAAAATGGTGACAGTTTACAGTTTTTAAGTGCAGACCTATAGATTGATGGGTGTTGAGAATCTTGGAGTGAAGTGCGAAAGTGAGAGCAATAACAATGTACCGAGATATAATGCATCTTTAGAAAGTATGATATTTCAAGAATATCTCTCCTTTACGAAAATGATATTTCTTATGTTTAATTATAACCAATATAGGTTACAAAATAAAGCAACAAACGAAATAACAAAATAAATATTATTATAAAATAGGAATTAAAAAGTATGATCTACAATCGATGTACAATGACATAAAATTTGTCACAATTTTATTATTTCACAAAAAAAGGAATAAACACAGTTACATAGTACAAACTTCACAAAAACACATGTACATCTAGAAATTCGTCTTGAAATAAAAATAATGATAAAAGAAGAATTAATAAAAATAGTCAAAAAAAATGCTGTTAAAACTGTTTAACGATTTTCCAAATAAAAATAAATATATATATATAAATAATATATAATAAAATAAATATATATATAAAAAAAAAGAATGTAACATTACTACCAGAAGAGAAACAGGGAAATTATTTTAAAAAGAAATGTCATTGCCAAACTAAACTCTAAAAACTTTCCAATTCGCGTGCATTATCCAACATTTGCTAAATATATGCGAGAATAGGTTTCCCACGGTTTTCACATTTTCCATCGTAGATCATCGTTTACAGTTACTCTGCCGCGAACAATGTCCACTCGGTGGCAAGGCTCGACTTTCATAAAATTCCATCCGGCCGGTGATTATTTTCAAATCGTCGTGTTCTTACTTAACGTTCAGCGGGACTGTCAATATAAAAAGAGAGAAAAACGAGACGTCCTCGGTCCGTACGACTCGTCAATCTTTCTTCCTCCGTTGAAAGCTGCGCGAGCCGAGCCTCGTTGACTCGCGGGAAAGAGAGAAAAAAGAGCTGACGATTTAACGCAGCGCGACTATGATTTACGATTACGTCTCTTTCACAACCGTTCCCGGATTTTTTCCCTTTCTTTTGAACTCCGTCCAAATTTCGAGCAGAAGAGAGAACGCCATTCGTTGAGAGAAAGATACGTTGGGAATTGTTAATTCAATGGAAAATATTCAAAGAAATGTACTTGTCATAGGATTTTTGACCAAAAGAAAAATACAATGCAAACAACAAAATTGAAATACGCTTGTAATGTAATTTTTGATCATTTTTTCTCTACTTGCAATTTCTAGTATTACAGTTCTTCTTATCCTATTTAATTTTGAATGTAGCTTGACAATAACAATAATAATAATAAAAATAATAATAAAACAACGATTAAAAAGCACAGCAGGATGTAATTTCTCGTCAAAATTTGGTGAGAAATTCACATTAAAATGTACAAACAAAAGCTTGTGATCTTTACTCGGAAACTGTTGATATTTCAATCCATGTTTATTAGGACTTTTATTCATGTTTCGGCGAGTACTGTCGAAATACGAATCCTCCTCTTTTTTTTAATCACGTTGTACAAGCACGAAAGGAAATCCCTTCCTCGACACCTTTCCTCACTTCCCTTTTCACCCCATCGTTCTTCTCGCTACTTTTCTACAAAACCAGCGCTCACCTATCCGCAAAAATAGAATTCGCTAGGCGTGTCGTTGAACCCGCACCACCGCGGGGAAGTGCAAATTTCATTCGTCAAATTGGCCAAGGGGTCGGAAATAGCCGTGCGAAAGAGTGCGAGATTCTGCTCGTAAAAACCAGCTCGTAAAGCTTTCTCACCACCATGGGAATGTGCACGCGCGTGAAATCCGGCGGGTGGCAGCTTGTGCAACTTCCGTCTAAAAACAAGTCCGTTTCGCCTTTCCTCCATGTGGAGGAACGCGAAGAAATTCGTTGGTCGTACGAGCGAAAAAAAGGAAACAGAAAAAAAAAAAACGAGCGGTATCGCGGCCGTATTTTGATTTATCCGCCGTAAATGTAGCCGCAATTAAATAGCGATCCCCGGCAATTAAACGACGAAGTTGAGCCTGACAGTCTGTTTTCGGCGGTGTTTTATGGGAAAGGTACGAAAAGAAGTTACAGCTCGGAGGCTGAGAGTTGGAATATGGGTTATCCGTACCGGTTGTCCGTCTTTATGCGCTTGGAATTTTACTTTCTCCAACATTGGCTCAAGGAAAATTGGTCGGCTTTTTTGAGTAAAATTTTTGATACACACGGCGTTTTCGTTTCAACGTGGGACGTCACT
Organism: Tetragonisca angustula; assembly: GCA_036937485.2. Classification (NCBI taxonomy): domain Eukaryota; kingdom Metazoa; phylum Arthropoda; class Insecta; order Hymenoptera; family Apidae; genus Tetragonisca; species Tetragonisca angustula. The sequence goes on along the minus strand of JAWNGG020000280.1, from coordinate 268,991 downwards.
TTCTTTCCGGTTCGGGTTCCCGTTCCGGAGGGGATTTCATGGGGCCTTTGAACGGTTGATTAATCGTGCAAAAGTACAAAAACTCGCGGCGAGTGGAAATTTTGGCATCAGGCAAGCGTAAAATAAGGACGAAAATTTTTTTGGTACTGAGACAGACGTAGAAAACTCTAGATAACTGGAAATTTGTGGTGATGGAAGACTCTTTAGTATTATAAAAGATGAGGACGAAATTTTTTGGTATTGAGACAGAAGTAGAAAACTCTAGATAACTGGAAATTTGTGATAATGGAAGACTTTTTAGTATTGTAAAAAGATAAAGATGAAATTTGTTGGTATTGAAATAGAAATAGGAAACTCTAGATAACTGGAAATTTGTGATAATGGAAGACTTTTTAGTATTGTAAAAAAGATAAAATTTTTTGGTATTTAAACAGAAATAGGAAACTCTAGACAACTGAAAATTTGTGGTAATGGAAGACTCTTTAGTATTGTAAAAAGATAAAGATGAAAATTGAAACAGAAGTAGAAAACTCTAGATAATTGGAAATTTGTGATAATGGAAGACTTTTTAGTATTGTAAGAAGATAAGGACGAAAAGTTTTAGTATTGAGACAGAAATAGGAAATTCTAGATAACTGGAAATTTGTAGTGATGGAAGACTCTTTAGTATTGTAAAAGATGAGGACGAAATTTTTTGGTATTGAAATAGAAATAGGAAATTCTAGATAACTGGAAATTTGTGATAATAGAAGACTTTTTAATATTATAAGAAGATAGGGACGAAAATTTTTAATATTGTAACAGAAGTAGAAAACAGGAATTTTGTGGCAGAAGACATTTTGGTATTGTAAGAAGGTATAATAATAAATAGATAATGGATAATAATTAATAATAGAAAAACGACCAAGTATTAAAAAAATTTAATGATCAAGTATCGAAAAAATACATGAAATTACGATAATATGCATAAACTATAATGGTAGACTGGCGATTGATTTGTCACTTGAAACTTGATAATTTATATTTATATTTCTACCATAAATATATATATTTTTTAACAAACTATAGTATATCATAAATGTAACTATTCTTTTTCAAAAAGTGAAAACAAGATCTGAAACACCATACACGGACAATTTGCATTCCTTTTTGTGTCAGTTTGTTCGAAAACAGATCGTATCGTTTCTCGAAATGGACATCGGCAATCTCGGACGCTAGAAATCGAAGAGAGACGAGAAGAATGGCCGGAAACGGTTGCAAAAGTTCGACAACCAACCACGTACTGGCAACTGGCCTTTTAAGTTTCTCTTTCCGATCTTTTTTTCTCTGTTTCAAATAAACGTCACGCTGGATCGAGCAATTATGTTTAACTTTCACACAGAGGGACAAAGAAAACGCATTAAATGCGACGATATTCGAGGAAAATTACCTTCAGATGTCGTGAAATGTGATTGAAAGAACAACAAGAAATACGCAGAAAGAAAGAAAGAAATTTTGAAGATACGGAGTTACAAAGACGTTGTAAAAATTGCAGAATTCGTTTTAAAGAATATTTGGAGGATATTTGAAGGAACGAATGTTCACTTGTCGCAAAAGATCTCTTACAAAGCAACGAAGTTTCGAGAGCTTATGAGAAACGATAAAATTTAAGCTTGAAAAATCGCAGTAAGCGAAAATTACTTAGAAAAAGAGGGTAAAGCTTTTTTCAAAGAGTCGTCAATCTACTTTGATTATCATAAATAAACTACAGAGCAAAAAGAGCCTATGCCATAAAAGGAATTATATATTTTCTCAAATGTTCGTAATTAACGTAATTTATTTCTTCGCTGCAACAAGCAAATTTCATTTCTGAGAAATCCAAAATAGAAATAGGTTATAGCAAACGAGACACGTTAGAAATATTTCCTACAGGAAATTTTAATTCTTCGTAAATTTTACCGATATCTGCGAATCGAATCGAAGCGACAACTGAGTTTAAAATTAATAAAATCCCGCCAAGTGCACGCGTGTCCACCTCACGGAGATTAAATCAGGCATCGGATGGGAAAAAAACATTCACTGGGAAACCACGGTAGTCCGAGAAACGATTTAAAAACGCTGGTTCTCGGAAACGCGAACGTTTCTTGCTACCATGATCTCCGATTCTCGTCCATCAACTTGCAGAACTCGTCCAAGAAACGAGGAAAATAGGGCTGATCGAGAAAAATTTGAATCACCGACGTGTTCATCCTCGTTTGTAAGTATTAGAATTGGATAAACTCGAGAAATCATTTTGGATTCTAGAAAAATTTTATTTCTTGAGTGTTGAATTACCAATCCCAAAAAAAAAGTTTCACATCGAATGTTACATTTAAAATAGTTAGAATTAAAAAATAAATAAATAAATAATACCTAGAGAGTGAGAATTTTAAACTCGCTATTCTAAAATTCTAAATTCTCAAAAAAAAAAAAAATAATAGTAATAATAATAATAATAATACTCAAGGAAAGGGAATTAAAAACCCGAGGGCTACTGAAAAGTATCAGCCTCTCATTCGACAGACCATCGTTGTAAGTATTAGGATTGGATAAATTCGAGATATCATTTTGGATTCTAGAAAAATTTTATTTCTTGGGTGTTGAATTACCAATCCTAAAAAAACCATTAAACATTGAATGTTAGATTTAAAATAGAATTAAAAAATAAATAAATAAATTTAAGTTAACAGAATTAAATAGAATTAGAAAATAAACAAATAGATTTAAGTTAGAATTAAAAAATAAGTGAATAAATAATACCTAGAGACTGAGAATTTGAAAGTCGCTATTCTGACATTCGAAATTCTCAAAAAAAAAAAAAAAAAAAAAAAAAAATAATAATATTCAAGAAAAGGGAATTAAAAACTCGAGGGCCACTAAAAAGTATCAGTCTCTCATTCGATAGATCATCGTTCCATAACGATCTTCGCATAATCGTCGCCAATCGTCCTGCCTACACGTTCGATATTGATCAGAGCGTGATCGTCACGTGTCACGCGGAAACAGAAAAAATTTCGTATTCGAAAACGTCAAGCACGCCAATCGTGGAGAATTTAGAAGGAACTCGTTAATCTCGTAAATCTTAGAACGCGGGAACGAGACGTGCGAATTTCGCGTTTGTTATTTTTCTTCTACAGAGGAAATCACCGTTACGAGCCAATGTTCGCGGAACTGCATCCGTCAAACATCGACGTGCAATCGAACGTCGAGATTTTCGCGTTCTGTGGCGCGAATCTGCGTTTTTACACTTCGTGTGTGTCTGGTTCTCGTGCGAAATTCGTTCGACGCGAGTGGCGTCACCCGAGAAAACAGCGTTTACGATCGATCAAGTTCCGCAGACGTCGGAGTGGAATTTCTGCCGTGGCCAGAGTCAAATTTCGCAAAACGAATACACATAATTGAATTCGCGTGGTTGTACGGATTGGATTTACGAAGCTGGTTAGCTGGAAATTAAGATTGGTTATACGTGTCGTTCGACGTAAAATGAAATATGACTTTCTCGCGAAAGGTTCTCGCGCAGTTATGTATATACTAAATGTTTAGAGAATTTTATATTTTTATGAACGAAAATTTCACTGTAAAATATTATATATTACATTTATTATGTTATATATTATATTATATTATATTATATTTATTATATATTATATTATAATATATATTATGTTTATTATGTTACTTGCACCAGTTTCGATATTTCACGCATTCTTCGAATTTTTGTCAAAAATTTTTGTGAGTTGGTAAGCTGAAATTTTGAAACTTTAACCGCATAAAAATCCACGGTTCAGCTATTAAATATTTTTGATTCACTTGGGTTTCAAGTTCACGTGTCTGTCAGCTGTAATATTCTTAATCGTAAGTAGTAAGTAGTGCGACTCGCGATATTGTCAGACATTTACTAACATTCGAACATCCTTACGTTTTCTGCATAAAACAGAAACCAAATTCGAATTTTTTAAATATTTATGAAACTCTGTCATTCGCTGCTTCGCATGTCTCATTTTTCTACAAAAATTCCAATTCAAGTATCGTTTATCACGAGAAAAAAGACTATTGTGAAATCGTTCTTATCGATAATAAAATTATTTTCAATATAATTTATTTCAATATATATTTATTTTCAATATAATTTTATATTCTTACTACGAATTTTTTTAGAAATATTAGAAAAGAATATTTTGAAATTATATTTGTCGAGTACAAATTTTAATTTTTATGAAAACAACGAAGGAATTAATAAAGGATATTCATTTTTATTCTCTGTATCACATCCAATTGTAACGAATATCGACTAACTGTGAGACACAGTCTTTTCGAATTATTTAACATTCGTGAATTTCGTATTCGCGGAATTGACAGAGAATCCTGCTAATTTGTAAAACCAAATTTACGCCGGCTCGTTGAATACTTTACAACACTTGTACCACCAAATGCAAGAAATTTCATTTTTCAAATCCTGTACTTTACATTTCGCTTGTCAATCACGAAGAGCGAACTTGAAAGATGTTTGTACATTCAGAATATTTGCGCTGACCAGATAACTGTAATAATTTTGTAAAATATTACGATAACAGCTGATGATTTACCGTGCCGATCGTTGTGAAATAGAAGTGACGTTATTATAGAAATGTACCATCGTTCTCCGTATAAATAGCCAACAGAGCTAAAACTTAAACTTAGCAGAGCCGAAGCGAATTCTACAATAGCGACCGACTGGCGAACTATCCAATCGATACGAGTCTATACGTCCAAGATTTCTCGGTGATATTTCGAACGTCTCGAACAAGGACCCCTCACATTCCAAACAAATATATCTGTCCTCGGTCTGCCGAGAGATAATTTGACACCATGAGGAAATGGCCACGACGCGACAAGATTCACCGCTGAAACTCGGCGGCGCCACTTGGCCACGCGTTTGCCAAGATAATCCGGAAACTCGTTCTAGCGTTACCATGGCAAATGTCCAAAACTGGACCGTGTCTGACCCAATGCAACGTTTCGTCTATGAAATACACATCTAGAATGCGGTCATGAAAGCACACGTGAATCACCATGAACGTGCACGTGCCGTTTTCCGTGCATTTTTAGACTTGATTTGTGACCATTACTGTGTATTATAACGTTTCTTGATTTGTACGAAATTTTATTTAAAAGTGTTAGTTTATAATATAATTTAACAATAAGCACACTGCGATATATTTAACTGGAATATGGGCTACGTTATGATAAATTATTGTCACTGGATAGCAACGTTTAGTAAATTTGAAGAAAATGATATTACTTATGCGTATCCTTAATATATATATATATATTATATTATATTAACTTAATGTATATATATTATATATATATCAAGTCTAAATATTCTAATAAGAAATCTAATAAAATTAAATCCGAATATTATATTCCAATTAAAAAGATCTAATAGAAAAGATTGCATGAAGGAAAGTAACGAAAAATATTAGGAAAATCTTTGGAATCACCTTTCGTAATCACGGTATTAGAGATTAAAATTCAATAATGTAAACTGGTCGAAAAACAGGAAACGTAGGTATTTAGAAATACAATCGAAAATGCACACGTGAATTTCTATTATTGTTAGTACAAGTCGATAAGAGAGAAACGTTTTGGAAAGATTTTGTCGTCAGATAACAATCAGAGCTTCTTACACAGTACACAAAGAGAAAAAGGGGAGATAACTTAATTATAAACGTGCACCATTTCTGTACTTTGTTAATTTAAAAGAAAAAAAAGAGGGAAGCTTTTGGACCAGGTGAACCAAGAGCAATTAATCAGAGGAATTTTCAATAAACTCAACAAGTCGACAATCGGAGTTTTCCACGCAGAAACAGAAGAGGAAATGAATTGCATCCGTCTCCCTGTCGATAATCGACGATCTAACCTTCGAAATTCGGTCCACTAAATCAGCCTCACCGCGCGATCTACACTCTGCTATCAATTATCCAGACAAGTGAACTCGATAAATCGTTAATATCAGTCAGAAACCTTTTCTAGCCGCAAGAACGTGCGATTACACGGTTGGATAATAATCGATAGCCAGCGAGACGACGATCGACGTTCATACGATCGATAGTCCGGATAATCGGTGCCCAGATAACAAACTTCTCGCTGCGGTCACTCTGAATTCGAAACGATTTACCATTTAATTACGCTATCGTTCAAGTCGACTGGCGCCTGTCGTTCTGATACATGTATTTTCATCGGCGTGATTTTGTTGCGAAACGTCGTCGTCGTAAATTGAAACGATTCTACGCGGTGTTGTCGTAAGTTCTATTGTTGGAATGGAAATTTAGAAAAATGGAGAACGAATAAAAATTGGCAACGTTCGATTTTAGTAAAATTGCCAGAATTAAATATTTTTATAATTTAAAAAAAAAATAGAAAATAAATAGACATTGGTAAAATTTAATTTTAGAAAAAAATTAAAGATATTTAACTTCACCAGAATTAAATATTTTTAATTTAAAAAAAAACTAGAAAATAAATAGACATTGGTAAAATTTAATTTTAGAAAATAATTAAAGATATTTAACTTCACCAGAATTAAATATTTTTAATTTAAAAAAAAAATAGAAAATAAATAGACATTGGTAAAATTTAATTTTAGAAAATAATTAAAGATATTTAACTTCACCAGAATTAAATATTTTTAATTTAAAAAAAAAAATAGAAAATAAATAGACATTGGTAAAATTTAATTTTAGAAAATAATTAAAGATATTTAACTTCACCAGAATTAAATATTTTTAATTTAAAAAAAAAAATAGAAAATAAATAGACATTGGTAAAATTTAATTTTAGAAAAAAATTAAAGATATTCAACTTCATCAGAATTGGATATTTTTAATTTTGCCATGATATTAATTAAAATTTAGTAATATCTAATTGCTAAATTAGTATATTTAGTAATATCTAATTAGTAACAAACTATTTAACCTTCCTTCCTGCCAGAAAGCGTAATTAACGATAACAGAACTAGAAGATAGAGGACGTACACCGACAAAACTCATGGGATTGAGTTAGAGGCGAGGCGAAGTGTACCTAATTTACACAAAACAACTTGAAACGCTCGTCTTTGTGCAATGTGAAATGCTCACGGTATTTTCGCAATTCTATTGACTTCTGATGTTGCGATTTCTAACAAGAGGAATCTACGTCCCTAGAGAGGTCACTTGGACGATGACTTCTAACCGGGATGCAAAAGAGTATTCTTAGACGATGGGTGTGTACTTAGAATGTTTAGATGCCTCGATGGCGATTTCAGGTTGTTCGAACTTTTCGCGCAAGTTCTGGAATTATTCTTTGACGAGAGATTGATCTCAAGTGAAGGGCGAATTATTCTCGAGATTTGCAATATTATTTGGTTTGCACTACTGCGAAACTTGCGCATTATGTCGAAGAAACGAAAATTTGTACAAAGAAGGCCAGATTGAAAAAGAATATCAGGATTTCTGGTGATCATTTATGTTATTAAATGACATAAAAATTGTAAATGTTGTTACTATTATTTAAATTAATTAATGTTTAGAAACATCGTACGATGGTGTACATAGTTTTAAATTAGATTTTTCAAGTACAAGATACGAGACTCGTATAATCCGGGATAGTCTAATAAAACGCTCGAAATAATTCTTATTACAACAAATAAAGAGGGATTAAGATAATACTCTGACTCACCATTCCGTGGCAAAGACTGACAGTAACAGCAGAGTATGGATCACCGTCCACTGTTCCACTGTAGAAACATCCGAGTTCATGTCGTGGATATTCCCTTCTGCTCGTATCCTCAGTCATATGAGTAATCTACGCAAACAGTAAAAAAAGAAAAAGAAGATACAATACACTTGATTAAAAATTAACAAGTGTATGAAAATAAAAGAATTTTGCAAAAGCGATCGTACTTTGAGTGAAAATTCAGAATGATTGCTAAAATTTTACGCACGAGGGTAGAAGCAACACCATAGTCATTCAAGTAGATACACATTCATATAAAAATAAATTTGCGAAAACAAAAGTTTACAAATTTCTTTAAATACTGTTGAATACGCATTGTCAAATATATATCGATGATCAAAAATCTATCGTCCCGACTTCGTTCCGATTTAAAAGCTATTCGAGTGATACTATCATATTAATGTTGTCACATTTTCTTTGGAGAATTAAACCTCGATTCAAATTTTCAAAAAACTTTGTTCAAATTCACCTGCTCCGAAAATTGTCTGTCAATTCTCAAAAATTTCGTCGTCAATTCCCTTTAAACTTTCGCTTTAAATAAAAGTTAAACAACGTACGGAATAAGTCCCTGTAATCTGTAATCAGCCGGATATCTAATACCATCGACAAATAATTGGACGACGACATTGCACTCGAGACGACTTTTAACGCGTCGTTCGTCGCGTTTCACGAAAGGAAGGTTGTTCGCCACGATGATATCGCGTGCATTAGCATGGTAATAACACGCGAGACGAGATCATTTTTCTGATAATCGTAGCAGGATTAGCAGGCAATAAAAGCGATATGTCCGAAGCGAACATCGGGATCGAGGCGAAGAAATTGAATTTTGTTGACAACTCGAGTGAAATAACTAGCTGTAAATCGATGGGGAATATATCTTACCGTGATATTCGGTGATACGAAACTGGTGTCGTGAGCCAAACGTAAACGAAACCGTCTTCCAAAGGCGGTGAACTCGTACTGGGGATGAGGATCCCATACCTCGGCTGTGGCATGTCGGAAGTGACCACTGTGGTGTCGCTTCGCTGTTGAATATTTGTCCGCTGTAATCAAACAAACGTAACACAGGCGTCAGAATACTTTTTGTGAGTTGTTGTTGTGCGTACATCGACAAGCTTGTAGACGGAGTTATATTACAACATGCTTTCGATTTATAACGTTGTACAATTTATTTTACGATATATATATATATATATTATACTATTATAGGGTGTTTTTAAACTAAAACTAAATTGGTGTTGATGTCTTGGAAGCACAATAACACGTGGGTTTTCTTCATCCCAATTATGATTATTATGAAAATTGAATATACCATCCCTGGTCAAACTAGTTTACTAGAGTTTGCTCTGTTTATAAAATTCATTATATCTCATGAACGAAGACAGATAGGACATATATTTATGTGACATTTTTTCATTATTTCTAGGCGTACAATCAGCTCCCAAAGTGGGTCCCACAAGTTACGAAACACCCTGTATATATATATTATTATACTTTATATACTTTATATATTTTATATATATTATTATATTCCAATGTGCTTTAACATTTATAACATTAACGCACTTTAATGTATTTTAATATTTATCTAACTATACTATATGTAATGTTTTTCACAATTATTGAAATTAAATATTGAAATTAGAAGAATTGTTGATTTTTATTTTCTGGATTAATATTATCAGTTGACGGACTGAAATGAAAGTTAAATATGATATATAATGAATCTCGTACTTTATTGAATTATATAGAATTGTAGTTTAATTTATTATTAATTGTAATACTGTATTGTGATGTTGCACAATTATTAAAATTAGAACGATCGCATTGATTCTTAAATTGAGATTAAAATTAAAGTTCAATGACAATGAGTTAATTATTTGATTGTAAAAATGAAATCTTCCATGATTATCTACATGACTAAAAATGTTACGTTTAGAATTAAGTAATGACTTCGATTTGTCAAAAAGAAATTTGATTTGGAATGTTATTCTGTATGTACTAAAAAATTCTATGTATTAAGTAATTTTCTGTCTATGGATACAGACAGAGTCTTATGTACCTTTGTCCCATACTTCGTGATTAATTTTTACACAATTGTTTACCTCCGAAAACAATTTCGACCTCAAATTATTGCTAAACATCCTTGGATATCTGAATTGCTTATTTTCAAATATTCGCAAACATTCTCTCTGGCCAAGTAGGTTAAGTCTGGATATTATAAATTACAGAACAGCAATGTGGTTTTCGAATTAATAGTAATAAATTGACAGTCTTTGAAAATATGTGCAAGGTCGCTAACAATCGTCCAAATTGCAGAGAACTGTTGGCAAACGTACAATAGCGTTCTATTTAAATCAACCCTCTGGAACATTTAAATCAAAACTATTGATACTGATGAAACTTTGAAACGAAAGGACGGAAAAATAGTAAGTATCGATGGAAATTTTAAAAATCCTAAATGTTTTGCGGATTTGACCTAAAACCATTCGAAATTCTTAAATTTCTGTCGTATAACTAACATTCGATGTTTAATAAAATGGAGAAAGTGAAGAAAAAATCGTACAGCGAGTACTTTTACTGTCTAACTCTCGAATGCATGTCCTTAAATGTTGCAAATTCGTAACATTTTACATTAGCTTCAAGATTTAAAAAATTGTCGAGTTGAAAAGAGAGCAGTCCATATGGACTATAATTCTTTTCCTCTTTTTTTCACAATTTAACCCTTAAATACATAGCGTTGCGAATCTGCAGCTGCGAAATGTACAAAAAATTGTCGAGTGTCCGAATACTTTTGCGGAGGCCAGCGTGCGCGTACAACAATGAGGAAACGTTCGTCCGCTTCGAACGATGAATAAACTTATACGTGCTATCGTTCAGATGTCATCGGGGTCATCGAGGCAGTCTGATCGGATCATTGATCGCATTTCTCCTCTGCGACGATGGCACGCGAGACGCGTGACAGAGCAGGCCGATTCAAATTAGCGCAATTAGAGTGCGATGCGTTCCGATGATGGAACGTGCACGCGTGATCCCCGAAGCGTGGCCGTGTACACCACCTTTATCAGCATCACGTTCGCCTCGTTAGGCCCTCGATTGTGCGAGACGAGGCGGCGCATGCACCAGCGAAGATAAAAAGCAGACGACGCGGACAGAACCAAAGATATTTATAAAGGACGCGTATCGTTTCGTGTCGAACAGCGATCGCTGATTCTCCGAAGTGTAAATCGACTGTAACGCCACTCTGGCACGGAGGGTGGCATTCCGGTTCGTAAACGATCGGAAATTTCGAAATGCTCGCTTGCAAATCGATAGAGAATTCGTATACACGAAAACTTAGAGTTTTAAAAGAAATGGAACCTGAACGAAAGATTTTATTTTATCTATTAATTATTAATTATATTATTAATATTTATCTATTATCTATAATTATTTCTATTATTATTATTATTATTATATCTATAATTATTTCTATTATTATTATTATTATTATATCTATAATTATCTATAATTATTTCTATTATATTATTATTATTATATCTATAATTATCTATAATTATTTCTATTATTATATTATTATTATTATTATTATATCTTTAATTATCTATAATTATTTCTATTATATTATTATTATTATTATTATTATTATTATTATATCTATAATTATCTATAATTATTTATCTATTAATTTATTAATTATTGCAACGAGTACTATAATAATATATTCGTATATTTTTCTATATTTTTCTATAGCGAGAAGCATACACAGCTGAACCAGTAAAGATGAAAAATTGTCATTACCTTAAACTATCGTAAGTTTGTAAAAATTGATCGTGGGGAAGTAAAGGTATCTTTATTCTCGAAAATTGTCAAACTTCGGATGACAGACGTTCTCTAAAAACGTTGAAAATTTTCGTTTTCGGTGACTGGATTCATCATAATCTCTGAAGTTTCCTCTTTACAACCCTTTACATCCCTTGAAATTTGCTGTAAAATTTCTTCGAACATCAGGACTTTAACACTCAAAGTTCAACAAAACGACGAAAAAAGAATCGTACAGCAAGTTATGCGAAGGTCAATCTACGAAATCATCATCGATCGATTTATCAGGCAGAATATTTTTTTAATCCTAATTGAAAGTCTAATTTAGAAATTGAGAATCAATAATTGTCAAATAATTTCGTTGGCAAAGTTGTGAAATGAATTGTAGGACGAAACTGCAATTACACAATTGTCACCTAAAGAAATCAATTGCATAAACCTTGATTCCTCTTAATCATTTCTCTTGAAACCCGTCATTCTCAATACGTTTAACACCGTCGTCAACCACGTTTAAACGGCACGCCGGACGATTATAATTTCCCTGATTCACCCGAGAAATACGATCTGCTAACTGGCTCGAGTTGCACGCTAAGTATCATCATCGTCGAACTGACGCTTCGCAGTTACTCAGTGCGGCGAGTGGCGCAAGTGTGAATGCCAGAATGGTAAATGCCATTTATTTATTGACAATCATCGTAACGGTGTCCCGCACGCGATCCGTAGAAAGCATTGCATAATTTCGTCGAACGAAAACTTCCGCGTTTGGATCGTATCGTCGTTTAGAGGAAATTCACCCCTACGTTTCAGACTATGTGATTTGAGGTCGAACGCGTTTCCTATCATTCAACTATAATTGTTACATCATAAAAATTATTATATTTCTTCTTTATAACTAAATATTATATTTCTTTCAAGTTATCATATTTCTTTCTTCGAGTGTATGTGTACGCGCGGCTCATGTGTCAGAATTTTTTTATGAACTTATTAGACACGTGTGTTATGGAAAAAGTTTTACTATGACCGCTGAACTTGATCAATCTTGAGACAAATTAAAAAGAATAAACTACGAGACATTTAATGTAAAATAAAAAAAAAAAAATTTCAGACATCGCGAAAGTATCAATTTGAACAGCCATGATTCATTATACGAATGAATTTTATATGAATGAAACATATTCGACGGAACCAGTAGTATTTATTATACAATGTGATAATTTATAGTGGTTATGTATTTATAATTACTCACAGCCAGTTAATTTCAAACCCTGCGAATGATTAATATATAATATTATAAAAAATATAAAGAATAATTATAAAAAATTAGTGTAAAAAGAAGTTATCTCTTTTTATCGTTTATCGATCCTTGTTCTCTATCATTCTGTTACGTTATTATCTGACCGCTTATCTAATTACTTTAAATTACGATCGTTGAAAAATCAAGTGGAGATTTGACATGATCGATTACCGAAGGAACAGGTTGAATCTTATGAACTTACGTGGATCCTCGTACTGATTTTCACTGATCTTCATCAACTGGACGTACTCCAAGTCGGGTTTCTGAGAAAACGATACGGTTTTCTTAGAAACGTTTTGACTCTTTGATGATCTCTCCGATTTTGAAATCACTGTAACAGAGAAATACGATATTTTAAGTATGCACGAAAGTGATTCAATAATCGTGCCAAAGCATTCGAAGCATAATTGAAATATTCACGTGCAATATTCGATCTAAATTCTAATAAACACTCTGAATTAAAATTACGTTTAACAAGAAGAGCAAACAGACATAATATTCATTCTAGAATGGATAAGCGTTACCAATTATCGGTGACTATGTGATTTGAAGAATAACAACAAAAAAAAAAAAGAGAAAAGAAAAATATAAAACATCCATATGAAATAAAGCAAATGAAATATTTAAGGTAGAAACAACTGTTTGCAAAATATGAAAATCCACGTTAATTACTAAATTCCTAGAAACTACAGAGTTTAATAAACATTGCACATTATATACTTGCCAATTATAAATATGAGGAAAGAGAAGGGGCGGAGCAATCATTTAGCAAACATTCTCGAAACAACGATAAAATTCCCCCATCCTTCTGACGACGATGTTAATAACGTTAATAACGTGATTAATAAACGTGATCCTGCAGCCCGGAAGCGAAGTGACAAGGAGCATACGTTCGCGTACGCGTCTCGGTGGTCAAGGCCGATGAGATATCCGGAAAGAATTTCGATTTTTCATCGCGCGTTAAGGTCGATTAATTGATTCTAAGCAGCTCGACTGCGTAATGACGATTGCTCGTTGTTCGAACGCTAAAAGAAAGAAAAAGAAAAATAAAGAAAAATATTCCAACGATTAACTTTAATACCAAGGCGAAGAAGCGCGGAGTTATCGCGCGAAATTCTCGTTTAAATTTGTACCGCGGTATCTTAATGTTAAATCGGACCCGATAAGACGACCGTCATGGTCTAACGCCATGCAGAACGTTCGTTATGTTCGTTTATCTCTCGAACGCCACGAGTTTCCTATCGAAACGACCACTGCGGCGAATCAGATATTGTTGATTGAAGATTTTTGGAAAATCTGGGAGCTCTATTGTATGAAACGTACAACGGTGGATCGAAGAAAGTTCAACCTCGTAAATAATGTCATTGGATTATGGATGATTACAGTAATTCACTGTTCGAATTAAAATTCAAGGCGATTTTTATTAAACAGCGAATTTAATATCTAGCGATTTTATTTTGTATTTTACATCTGCGATGAAACTCAAAATTCGAAAAACTACGTAATTTAACGCGAAAAATAGTATAATTAACATTGGAATTTTTTTTATATGATTAGACATATTTTACTCAAGTTTATTAACGCAACGTCGTTAGTATATTTTTCTCTAATTGAAAAGTGATTAGAATATTGTTCAGCGGATGTTTCTTACTCTTTCAAGATCGTGAAAGTTTATATTTTTTTGAGTAATATTGACATCATACTACTTTCATTGACATCGAAGTATTAATACTCGGTTTCTGACTTCATTTCGTCGACACTCGAAACACTCGAGTGGTTAGCCACGCACGTGTAAACGAAATATACTATAAATAAACATTCGATGCATCGAACCAATCGATTCACTCCACTGTCCTTTGTAACACAACGCGTTGCTGAATCGCCGAATTTATCCTGATCGTGCTCTCTTTTGCGAAATCGATTTAGAAAATCGCCAAACCGAGCGTTTTGTAGTTGATTCTCGACGACCAACATGCATATTTCTTTTCTTTCCTCACGGGTTCAAAAATGTACTTTGCTCTCATACCATTCAAACTTGTCGTAGTCTGTTTTCATTTTTGTACCATTCAAGTGTAAATTATTTTTATGACGTTCGAAACTGGAAAAAGTGATTTATCCAACGTTCAAAGAATTTCAATTAACAGCATACTCAGAAACGTTGCTTTCAAATGTATCTTTATCTTTGTGGTGTTTAAGTGTGACATTATCTTTATGGTATTCAAACTGCAAAGTGATCTGTTCAATAGTTAGAGAATCTTTCCGATACGATCTGATCGTTGATTCTTTGTCTATCATTGAGAGAAACAAATGAGTCAGACAGACAGGAGACTATGTCTTGTAATTTTTCAACGTTTCCCATAAGTTCAGAGAAATTAAACTGAATTCAACAGAAAACTGAAGCCGATCATCGAGAAAATCAAGCTAACGATCAAGAATTATGCGCTCGAGATGACACAATTTAATATGATTCTCGATAAAGTCTCGATTCCACGTCATCTGCGTGCTCTATTCACCCGATATCCAGAAAAAATCCAGAAATTACGGAAAAAATCGTTATAAACGGGTTTCAATATTCACTGCTGCGTCAACTGTGAACTTTTGCTCTCGATTAAACACCACTCATCTCTCGCTGCGTCAACAGTGACTGATCTCATTGTCAGTCAGTCGTTCCAAACAGATTTCAATCTGTCAAGATAGCCGCAAACGAAATCGCGAGAAACAAAGTCGAAACTTCCTTCCGGGACAAACAGCAGACCCATGCGCGTTTTAGAAAAGAGTATTGAGAAATTCAAGGGTTCAGCATTAAGGAATTTCGCAATTGCCAGAAAATAAAAATAAAAATTAAAAAGTGGAATAGATTAGCTAAAAATCGAGAGTTAACAGCTAAATCTATCGAAATGTCGAAACGCACTAATTTTCATAATTACAACGCCGTGTCGTATTGCAATTAATTTCATATCACAGAAAGAAAGAATAGACATTTACATTGGTAATCGAATCTGTTAAAATTTCGAAATTATCCTCGAGGTTTACGAACAGAATAAAATTTCAATCTCATATCGAAAAGTTAAGTTCGACGGTCTAAATTTACTTGCCATCAGTGCGACCAAATTAAATTGATTTCCAAGAATCATCTAATGGCAAAACCCTAACCTCAGGTGACTAACGCAACGACTCATCCCATGGACAACCGCGGTAAAGGCGATGTACAGTGACACTTATTAATATTCGGACATCATGCTATTCAAAATATTTCGATTGTTTACAATAGTAAGTTTGGATTAATTTTTTAATAATATACTAGCACATTCATTATCGTTTACAGTAACATAAATTTTATTCATTTATTGCACATACTTTTCCTCGTATCAAACAATAAATTGAATTATGCACATCCGTTCGACGAATTTCACAAACGTTCGACATTCGTTAAACACGGAGAAATAAAAAGGAACAAACGATCCTGAAAAATTCGATCTGTAGCCGATTCATCAATTCCGCGTGGCAGTCAGATCTACGCACAAACGATCTACGTTGCGCAAGATCATTAGGTTGAGATTTCCTGATTTCCAGATAACTGTGTCGATCAAACGGAAGGGGAGGCGAAATTTCATGACACTGATTAGACGTCAAGTTGATTAGCCGTTCGATGGTTGGAAAAGTGGCACAGAACGTACAGCGAAAGACAAAAGTTTTTCTCAGACGTTGACATATTCTGATTTTAATAAAAAAATTGTTCCCTTTAATAAAGAGAGAAATGTTATCTGTGTTATCGGATATACAGACTCGTGAAAATATTTGAAAACTTGTATTATAATTATGAAAATGGTATTGGTGAAAATTATGTATATTTTAATAAAACTATATTATATTATATTATATTATATTGTATTATATTGTATTATATTGTATTATATTATATTGTATTGTATTGTATTATATTATATTATATTGTATTATATTGTATTGTATTGTATTGTATTGTATTGTATTGTATTAGATTATATAAAAATTAAGAACAAAACTGAAAATCTAGCGATCGTCCAAAGAGTATATTTAATGAAATCAGTCAGAGAGAATAAAATAGATAATAATAAATAACAAATGACAGAATAAATAAAACTAAATGAAAATATTTAAAAAACAATTCACACCTTTATAGAAACTGTAAGATGATAAAAATATAATAATTTCACCTCAGGCAACGTTTAACAAAATCAATAAACGTTGAGTTATTTCCTTTTTCCTTCGTTACATTCCAACTGCGATATTTTTACATCTTACTGTGGATTTTCGTAGAGTTATCGTTTTAAATACTGTCGTGCGCGCTAATTGCGCGTAAGCGGATCACTGAACACAAAGGAACTGGATGATTATCGAACATGAAAAATCACTAATGCTGTGTTTCCATTTTCCTTGTTCTTTTTTTTCTTTTGTCGTAAAGAATATTTTATCGATGGTTGAAAGATTTTCTTGGAAGCTTCAGATCGATAAAATCGATTTGAAATGGGAATCGTCGGTCGCGTTTTGCATGGAAATTAAGAGATTCCATTGGTCGAGAGGTTTTTTGAATCATGCTAATTAATCGGACGCGGTTTATTTAGAAATTTATCGACGTATTGGATTACCGAGATTCTTCGATGCCTGTCTCGCTTGAATCGAGATTCTTCGGTGTTTGTCTCATTTGTTTGAATTAGATAGTTCGAAGATCGAGCGATTTGAAATAATTGGCATTCTCCTTTTATCATCTCATTTGCATCTCGCTCAGCTGCCTGAATTCTGAATCAATCTGAATCAATTCTGACTCGGGATTCTTTAATGTTTACCTCAAACGAAACAATCACGATCGACTTTGTAAGGATTCATCGAAGAATATTAAATTGTTGAACGATCTGAGATACTCGGAATTTTTTAATATTTATCTGACCCGTGGAAATATTTCTCATTTTCGCATTGGTGCAAAAATTAAACAAAGTATTATGGATTATTGCAGACTATTATTTCGATAATTTGAAAACATTTCTAAATCCTTTGATGTTGATTGATTAGATTGAAAAATCAATCTATACACAATATCTTATGCACTTCAATTCCTGTGCCGAATTGCGAGAAATCTTACAGATTGGAAAATTAACTGCAAATAGAAAATCATCTTCTAGGATCGGATCTCTAAACGAGGTATATAGAAGCGTGGTAGTAGCGACCCAGCTTTCTAACATCAAGTACTCACCTCGGGTCTTTCATACTAAGCCTTGTTAATGACTGGCTGGCTTAAAGACTCTCGTACATGTGTATCTGATTATAGAATAATTACAAATTATAACGCGGAGTAGCAATCTCAACAGCTTAGGATAATTTCGCTCATAAAGTGCAAATTAAGACAGATTTTCTAATAAAATTTTCGTGTTGTTAGTTTTATTCCTTAGTTTTAATTAGTTCGTAATTTGAACTAATTAAATAAATGACATACAAGGAGCAGAAATACGTTTATTCACTTTTAAAACAAGTCATCTATCAAACATCTAGTATGTAGCTTTTATAGCTCGTTAGCTTAAATGCTCAGACTATTGCATTAATTTTTCATTGACATACATCATTATTATTTTTAATTTTGAAACAATTTATTTTTTCAGCAATCCATTGTTGATGAATAATCGAATGATCGAGTCCCATTTTTTCATTCCAGTTGTCTCTAATCGTGTCTCACTTTCTAAAAATTCTTTAAAATAAATCATCGTCATTTTTAGTTCGTTCGAACGAGTGTCACTTATCTACTGACACGAACTACGTTTTATTAGTCTCGTGGAAACAACGGTTTCACGACGAGATGTCAAAAAAAATCGACCAGGTTATCGGTTGACCCGCGAGTCTCACTCTCGTCGCAAATCGCGTTAATTAATTTTAAACGCGAGATTAATTTAAAAAAAAAAAAAAACGATTATCACCAGTTGTTATGCATTCGTCAATTGGATTCACAAATGTTTTTACCAGGATTATTTCGAGGTCTGTCCAAATATTATTTCGAGTTATGTCAGGTCGCTAAAGCAAAGTCTATCGACGAAGTCGTCAAGTCAAAGATTTACGTTTCGTCTCTCAAATCTCATTGAATTCTGGTAAAAATTTCGTGCGGGTTATATTTCGATAACTGGTATAAAAATGGTTTCTTAACATTCGCCTTTCGCTTTCAAATTTCATTTCTAATTCTATTGAGAATTCTTATTCTACTCTGCATGTATCGAATTGAAATAAAATTAATGTAAAGTTTAGAATGTTATAAAGGTTGGAGTATTATTGTAAAGTTTAGAATGTTATAAAGGTTGGAATATTATTGTAAAGTTTAGAATATTGTAAAGATTAGAATATTATTGTAAAGTTTAGAATATTATAAAGATTAGAATATTATTGTAAAATTTAGAATGTCATAAAGGCTAAAATATTATTGTAAAGTTTAGAATATTATAAAGATTAGAATATTATTGTAAAGTTTAGAATGTTATAAAGGTTAGAATATTATTATAATGTTTAGAATGTTATAAAAGTTAAAATATTATTGTAAAGTTTAGAATATTATAAAGATTAGAATATTTTCTCAGCCTAAAATATTGTTTAGGCAGAAACGATATACTTTACGTACATAAGGAGTGAGGCCTATTTCATCCCCTCCATTACAAAAATTTAATTCACCCTCTATTATTTCCGCTTCGTCTCTCGCGTACTTGTCCGTGTCTCTTTACGAAACCTAAAATTTTGCATGGGCAGATTTGCTACGTTCAAATCTAAAATTTGAAAAATCTACAATACTTTCGCAAAAATTTCAGCCAATGTGATTAACGAAACACGTGGACTTGGCCACTGGACGTCGTCAAGTGGAAACTCGTACGACTTAAAGCAGGCTACAACCGAACAATAAGATGGAGAAATTTTGACGTCCCACTCGCTTAGTATCGTGGACCGTGTCGCGGAACAAAGGGACTTTACGTCATGTCCTGTGGAGATTAAACGCGCTTAGTAAATGTCGACGCGTGGGCGGCCATAGCCAACACCGTGTGCATTGTACAATTGCATAACCATACCACAGGCACGATACCAACCGGTGGAAAAGGAGATTCGGCGAGTCTAGGACAACGTCCACGCCGATTATGCTGTTCGCCAACCGGGGACAAAGGTGAATACGCGGACAATAATATAAGCTTCTGGTTAATACGGGGTGGGTGCCGTGTTTCCGTTCTAACTATCACTACGACCACGTTACGCGAGGTATTTGGTGGTTAACGAATCTCTCAGAAGTAAGACAGTGATTTCGATTAGGTGACTCGCGGTTCACGAGCAATATTTAATATTTACTTCGAACCAAGTTTCAACTGTCCAAACTGTCCAACAATTATTCATAGCTCGAATGTATTCTTGTATCGTTTAAATTAGCATGTTCTTTCGTCCGTTACGTTATCGACAATGTATTAATTGAATATGTTAATTTGTAGTGTATAAAATAAAAATGGACAGACTCGTCTCTTCAATATCGTAGGAGCGAAATTAAAAGATCTTTGCCAATAATTGCAAAATATGTACAGCACAATGCACGTATACTTGTATGGAATCGCATACGCCCGAATTATACTTGCTGCAATGTTGATCGCTGATATAATCGTGTTATTCACATTCTATCCTATCATAAAAAGCGGCTAAACTGACCGATGCGATTGGCTCTGACCCATACAATGTCTCTATTATTCGTTCCTCGAACCAGACTAATAAAGCTGTATGTATTGATATTGACGATTTAATAAGCTTGGAAATTCTGATGTCGTTTATACAGAATTAAATACTACTATAGATTACTAGCGAATAGTTTATGAACATAATTTTGATATATTATATACCTCCCAGAATCTTGAAATGTTTCTAGGATTTGTTCATTGAAGAAATCTTCGAGTTCACATTTAATAACTTTTTTTAATATATATATATATATATATTTTAACTTCATATTATTGCTATAACTTTAATTTCATTTGAACTATATACTTTTCACGCGCTGTATGGTAAAGTCAAATATTTTGATTCTGGAAAATTGAAATTAAAATTCCCGGACTGTTCGTGTTCATTAATATCATTCGGCCTATTTTATCAACAAACTTTTCTAAAATAAAAATTGATACCCGTAAGATGATTCAAAAATAGAAATTTTAAACTGAAATTTCAGTGACACGAAGATGAAGAATCATCTGAAAATTTCGAAAATTATTTGTTATCTTATCGTTGGTAGAACCTGAGGAATAAGCAACTCAATTTCGTGGAACGATCGGGGAACGTCGGTTGGCTTTCGTCGAAGGGAAAGCAACTTTCCGGAAGCAGTTCTCGTCATTGTGAAACTTATCGCGTGAAAGGATGAAGGGCTATCCGCTACGGCCGAGAGAAACGCATATGTGGTCAACCAAGAAATCGAATACTTTTCTCTACAGGCACACTCGACCTTTCCTCGCACGACCTTGACGACCATCCGTGAAACCACGTTTCACTTAAACGACCCATAAAAATCAACCCTTTTTATTGCTGCTTTCGTTTCAGAAACCACTTTTACCACCAAGTGATCCTTGACTCGCGAGACGATTTATTGAATGTCAATGTCGAGCGAAAAGAACAGGGTACAGGTGTCTGAAATATCGCTGATTTCAATAATAATGAATAATATTGTTTTGCTTTGTTTGGAATTTGTATAATCTTTTGACGAAAGTAGATTCGTGTTTTGGGGGATTCAAGAAGAGTACATTTTGAGAGTGACGTGTGGCAAGAATTTGTAACAATTAGAAAAAAATGAGGAAACTTTTCTTTAAGGAAAATCTTCAGTTTTCTAATAATGTAGTCAATTATAAAATATTAAAAGTGTACGATAGTCTGTTTCAACGTAGTCGTAGAAAAGTGAGTGACGAAGAGTGAATTCACAATTCCTCAAAGGAACGTAACTAAAAAATCTAGCAGCGAATTAATTTTCACAGCTAATCGACAAAACGAACGCTCGAGGCGCAGGCGATCGAGTTGCAGCAGTAAAACGATTAAAATCGTCCAAGTTCCGGTAGCAAAAGCTTTACCGTGGCGCAAAGAAACTACGTTAAATTCACGAGAAACGAGATACGGGGAGTAGCCGGCGGGCAACGAAGTCGAAACGGTACAGACGATGAGAAAACGATTGTAAAAGGACTTGGGTGGCGGCAACGCAGAGCCGCAGAAAAACGCTTACCACGTGATAATCCGATATCCCGACATAGGATACAGGATATGGGGTGAGCGATAGACTCGTATATATAGTTGTATCACATACGAGCCAGGGACACGCGTTGTCGATCACGTAAATTATATAGGGAAGGTCGAGTATTTCTCATCGCTGGACACTGATAGATGCTCTTGTCCGACAAAATAACGATAAACGGTAGACCAACGTTCTCAGAACGTAACCAATCAAGAAGGCATTCTTTCGTCTACGTGACTTCGTCTTTGCTTCATCTGCACGATCTGTAGGGCAGATGGAAACCTTGACTCAATGCCACGTGTGATCAAACGTGGCCCGAACCAGTTCACCGATATACGTATGTATATATTTTGTACGATCGAGGGTATCTCGGCGACAAATTGTGAAAGTTTAAGAAAATATCTGGATTCGATTTTACAGGTTGTAGTAGTACAGTAGCTGAATTAATTTAGTAGTTTTAGATTTACTAGACTGTGGACGTTCTGTCACATTTTTTTGGCTCTATGTACACTTTATATTCTACGTGTCCTCTTTACGTATCGATTTCTTTCGTTGTTGATAAAAATAAATGTGAAACATGCAAAAGACTATACCAAAAATATTACGCTAAAAGACGTGTGCATTGTTGGTCAAGAGTTTAATATTGTACGTTGAGAAAGAAATATTAATTTAAGACATTTTTCACATGACATCCAAATACAACTAGTGTCTGTAGACTACTAGAAAAATTTAAATAAAGCACATAACATTTGAAAACAATTTGTAATGCGTCAAAAATTGAGGATTTGTTTTTTTAACACAATTTTTACTATTTCATTACTATTATCAATTTATTTAAAGTTTCAAATGGCAATCCCAACAGAGTTGTAAAATCACCACTAGATGTTTCTGTTGGAGCATGTTTCTAGATTTGTCTATCAACTCCCCACCAACGTTTCAATTTCAGGTTATTTTATTTATTTTATCTTCTTTTCCCTTCAAATATCCTGAAATTATCGCTTTTAATAAATTTAAAAGCAAAAGTACTTACAATTAGCAAAAATATCCTGAATTAACGCAAGATTTCTCAAGTTCAAATTTTTGATCAGCGGTGTATTACTGAGAACACCGGTCCGGCCCAATTGCTTTTACTATCGATAGCCTAGTTGCTTATTAAAATAATAACTCTAAAAATTAAAATTATTATAATAATTAACCCATTGGAATATAATAATTTAAACTGAAATTAAAAAAGATTATTCTTCAATTTGTTATATTAAAATTAAAAAAAAGCAATCATAATTGTATATATTAAATTTCTTAAAATAACAAAGTCGAGATAAATAAATAATTATTACACACATTAATTCAACCGTGAAATATATATTTAAAATATTAAATTTAAAAAATTTTATTTCTCGACGACCAAATTCATAATAATAATAATGCTAAAATACCTTCACATACCGTAAATATGAAAAATAAAGAAAGAAAAGATCGCAATCGTGCTACACGTACGTATATATTTCACTACTCATTCGAAATCACGATCTCTGTCCTTAACGAGTCAATCGATGGACCCCGCGACATTCGCGTCGGGACAATTAGTCGCGTCGGTGATGTGAACCGTCTCGCGAGACGCTTGCTAATGAGCGCGCTAATGGCCAAACGGAACGCGAAGGAAAATGAAGAATGACCAAGTTAGAAAGAGCATCGTGTCGTCTGGACGGTATACCGGCGCCAGTGTGCCACGTGTCGTTGAACCGGACGACATTGTTCGCAAGCGCGAGAGATTGCCGAACCCGCCTGCATCGCGAGTCTCTCTCTCTCTCTCTCTTCTCCCTCGCCAACTCTTGCATAAACATTTCGCTCTTTCGCGGCCAGACGAGCTTTCGACGCGTTTCCCTTCGCCCTCAGCCGCGCTCTCCCCCGATTCCAAACGGATGTTATTCGGGGAATAAAAGTCAGGGACACTGATCGTTCGTTAACGTCACTAACCGATTCGGACAAAGAGCCGGGGTGATCGTACCGAGATCGAGAATGAAATAGCGCATAACGCGGATCTCTTCGCTTCGCAAACTTCGAGAAGAGTTTTACGAGCTGCTGTACGATTGTCGAGACGATTGTGTTCGGGCTGCGCGCGATTTTCTTTCCCGACCTGCCATATCTCGCAGCAGGTGGCAGAGTCTTTGCAGTCGCGCGAAAGTCACCACTCGAATCAAATTAATCAGTACTGCTAAATTACGACTGCGTGCTTTCACTGACGAAAAAATTATTCGCCGTGATCGTATTAATTCGACTGAAACTCGCAAACGAATTAATTAGTTAGGGACCACCTTTGCTTTCTTATTTCAAATGCTTAATTATAACTGAAAATATCATCAATTGTTTCTAAGCGGAGCCAGAATTTCTGCAACTGGTTGCGTATAGTCTATCGTGAGATAAATTTCAAATTTAATCAACTGTTTTAAGGGGATCTAGATTATATATAGTCTGACATGTGGCGAATTACGACACAGTGGAATTTACAGAAAGTAAATTTATTTACGCTAGTTACCTATACATCTTACAATATAATTAATAATTATTAGCCGATAATATACTATTCTCGCTATTGATGGTCCCGACAATACTAACGAGCAGAGTGTGCTACACGTACATACGTCTTTACCCAGTAGCTCGTATCTGTAGCACCTGGTGTCATTTACTACCCATCATGATAGATCCATTTTTCCAAACTTCTAGCTTTCCTTTCGTCACACTAAATTCACCAGAATTTACCATTTCTAGCACAATTCATTCCAAGTTTATCAGCGGGAAGTTTGAATACAGGATCAGAGACAGACGAATAAACTGTCAGTCGATTTCAAGCTTCCGGCATGATGATCGCCTCGCGTTTTTATCCCAGGTTAGACGGTCAGCCAAATTACACAGGGGATAAAACGAAGCTTGAAGTGTGATTAGTCGTGTTGGAAGAACGTACAGCTGCCCGGTTCTGTTCTGTTCCGCTTTTAATTTCGGACGACGGCGGTGGAATTTTCACGCGAGAATAGTGGCGACTTACTCGCCCGTGACTGAAATAATTCGCCTCGCGAATAAAACAGTGTCGGAAAGGCACGAGGAAATCGGAATCGGGGGATCGTTTCGAAGAAACTGCGAGCTGGTTTTGTCTTCTCGCACCGATTCTCCGCGTTCCTCTTAGCAACGATATTGTAATTTCATTCTCGAGTTATCAAACGAAAATGTCTGGACGACACGGATGATATGGATGATCCTCTCGTGCGTGTAATTTCTTTTTAACGCTGGGACCATTGACGAAATTCCCATCGGAGACGTGAAAGTAAAAAAAGGATAGAAAAGTTCGACGACATAATCCTTCAAATCTCTGAGAACACACTAGTTTGCATTTATTTGAAATTTCTAACAAAATCGGTCACTTTGATCATTCTCTTTCATTTCTCTTCGAATTATTTTTATAGCCGCAGTTGTTAAGAAGATGGTAGAAAAAAATAGATCAAGACTCTAGAACAAGTCATTCTATCACCAACAGATATTCTCTGCTCGTTAGTATAATGTCCAAATATTAATATTAATGTGTACGAACAATAAATTGCTCGATCCTCGAATCATCGTCAACGAGATCATCACCTTTCAGCTCGTTAAAACCACTCAACGATCAAAGTTGCGTCTTGGTCCGTTTTCGCCGGTTCGTTTCCCGATCGATTCGTTTCGATCATCGTTGAGTCGCGTGTTACGAATTACGAGGAACGCATTAGAGTAAATTTCAAGAGCATCGAACGATATCTCGCGATTTCGATAGACGGTGGGCCGCGTGCGCGCGTTACAGCGTTCGGCTATTTTCGCCGTAGCCGCTTTAGAAATAAATTACAAGCGAACGACGAATATATCCCGCGGCGTGGTGGCGATCCGCGGTGCCTGACAAAAATGTTTACCGACCAGAAGTTAAACGTCTGCCAGCAATATCTCGGCGCACGAGCTGCGAGCATTTATACAGCCATCGACATCTTTCCGCCGATCTCCGGCCAAGGTCGAGAGCGAAGATCCTCGTCTTTATCTCACTTGTCTACTCCTTCGTGCTATCGACGATTGAGAAATATGAAACGAAGAAGAAGAAGGAGGAGAAATGAAACTGCGAGGAGTTTGTAGAAAAGAAGAAACGAATTTTTCGTTTGCGAATTTTGTGTACGTGTAAGTTAATATTCGGGCACCAAGTACATCGGAAACTGTTATAATTTTGTAAAAAGAAATAGGTAATAAACTCAAGCTCGTTTCAAAGTTTGAAGCCTTTGGTTTGTTTCAAGTTGTTCTGTGTATTTCTACATTAACATAAGTAGCAGATGAAGACATTTTTTTTTCTTCTAATAAATGCCACAGATTGTCGAGGTAAGTAAATCCTAAAACTTGATTTCCAGTTCTTTTTTCTTTTTTCATCATTTGAGGAAAGGGTGAAATTAATCTTTGAGGAGAAATGGTGAGTAATATAAGTATTAAAAGAAGGGAAGATGAATCAGTAAACAGAAAAAATATTATTTATAGATTTCATGAAATGCTTCGTCGTGAGTTTATAAAGTTTTGATAATAAATTGATAGAGGTTTTGCTGATTGAGATTCCACTGCTAAGAGAAGCAACAGGTCTTTTGTTTGCCTTTTTTTCTACTTTCAGCTTTTTCTCTTTAAAACGAGCTGATAATTATCATCGCTTGCAGAATTAATCTCGGATTAATTTAAAACAGATTTATGCTCGTCATACAGAAAAATAGAGAATTAACTTTTTCCTCAGTTCAGACAGATTCTTGTTCTTCAACGTACTGTTATACTACGACATTAAACATAAGACATAAAAAATTGTCAATTATTTAACATAAAGATTCAAGTTTATCAAAATACGAAGTTGAAACGAGCGGCACAATCTGCAAGTCTGATCATAGTCTTATACTACTGTGAACTTCCCTACTCTCAGATTTTGTCTATCCAAGTGGAAATTAATTCCCTTATATATATTTTTTTTTTTCCTCAACATTTTTTAGGATTAATAGGAATACCACGACGATATTCAGATTATCCTGATTCTTATTATTGTTGAAATTTTATATCATCATTAGGATCTATAATTTCAATAAATAGATTATTATTTTTAATTTTTGTTATTTTTGAAAGTTTATTATCTAAACGATTTGTTTTATTTAAATTTCATCAATCATCATTAGAATGGTTAAATAATTATCCTCCTTTTGATCATATATTTAATGAAATTCCATTATTAATTTTTAATAAAATAAAAAAATATATATATATATATATATACATAATTATCTCTTCTCCACTGTCCTCTGCATAAAACTCACATCTCTCTCTCGCTAAAAAAAATTCGTTTCTCGTTAGTCTTCGCACCTCTGTCATTTATTATATCGTTTCAACTCCGCGATTATCAAGCTTCTTCCCATTTCATCATTCATAATACTTTTCACGTTCTCTGCTAATCAATTCTCAATCACTTAAATCCCACCATTCGAAACGTCTCCACGTGTCACGGATTTCGTGTTTACGATCGTTTGTGTATATATTTCGGCCATCGAAAACTCTCCCATGGCCCTAACCGGAATGTCTCCAGCTGGGTGGCACGACTTTATTGGTTTCGTGGGCCAACGAAAAACGAGTCCCCCGACGTGTTGGAGTGTACGAAGGTATATTTGGAAGAAGGTTTATAGATTCGGGGCTTCGAACGTGAAATTTATCGTTGATTAAAGAAACCATTTGGTGGCAGCTCGTGTAGGGTAGTACTCTTTTTGTTGGGGAGGAGGGGAGGGGTTGCTCGTTTCGAAAAAAGAATCGAGGGAAACTGTACCAAGGTGTATTACAGATTTGTTTCCTTTAGCTTAGTGGGTGGGGGAGTGTTTGCAGAGGTTTGATTTACGCGATACTTAAAGAAGGATATTTTTGTTCCAAACGACAGAGTTTTATGTAGTTGGATGCTATTGTTGGGAGGAATGGATTCTACTGTGTGTTAAGTTTCATTAACAAACTGTTAACCAAACTTTTCGCGCGCGGCAGAAGATATTCTGATCTGACAGAAGGTAAGATGTTAATGTGATGATTTATCTCGCAAGTTTGTCATTGATTAATATTTTTGAATTATTTATTGAGATTTGCAGCAAGAGGGAGGTAGCTCTACTTTTTACATATCCTATTATTTATGTCAAAAAATATGATCTATTTGTTGTAAACACAGTGCTATAAATTTGTAGTACGTTTGAAACAATGATTCCTGATTTCTAATTCTTTTTTTCTTTGTCGTTTATTAAAATTACTTGAAAGTGGAGCTGTCCCCTCGTTGCAACTACTCTTTCAATTGTTTCGTGACAGAAGATTTATTATTATATTTGATACGTATTATTCGAAACTTAATATTATTTCATTAATATCATTCGAATATTATTATTCACTAAGAATCAACGAGTATTTTCACACTCGTTATCGTATTTGCTGACATATCAAAATCACATCCATTTAATAGAGAGCAGATAGTCCAAGAATGTTATAAGCACAGCGAATAAATTCCATCAACATAATCGTTCACGGATCGCGATAAAAATCCGTCTTCCATTAAAATTCTTCGCCCTCACAATCGGAGGGCGTTTATCACAGAATCGCTAAAAATTACTATTATAAATACCAAGCTACTTGATCCAGATCTAAACGAATAAATCCCGATCCTAATCATGTGTGTAACTATGTGCATACATGTACAGTTGTTATCCCGATCATCAGTGCACGAGCTATTTCTCTCGGCTAATTAGACAGACTCGGCCATTAGTCGCAATTAAATTCGTCGTACGATTACCAACTGCGAGAACGTGGCGACTGGGGAGTCGATAAATCAGCCTCATAAATTATAACGTTGATTAAACGATAATCGATCGGTCTGAATTCATTTCGTCGCGGTTGAAAGATCGCGGTGGAGCATTTCATTGGCGGTATCCTTTGCGTTCGTGAATTTCTACACACGTTCGGCCTCGGAACGATTAGATAGAGCGTTCGACTGTTGCGAAAAAGACTCGTTTTCTTTAATATCTAGGCGCTTCTGAGCGAAGGAGTATACTGGAGGCGTGACTAATTTTTCACTTTCTCTGCTTTCTTCCTTCTTTGCAAAGGGAAACTTTTGCGGTTCAAGGTTAAAATTTTGGCCCTTGCGCGAAAACTGGTAAGTTCGGTGTGTACTCAAAAGAGAGAACTAAGAGATAAAGAAGACGTTGGAAATTTTTGACGAGAAAGAACAACGAATAAATCAAGAACGTGTATAAATAGAAAGGACAGAGAAATTACTAAAATAATAATAGAAAGAGAAACCAAAAACACTAGATCATTCACGTACATATGTCATAAGTAGTAATACCAAAAGAGAACAAAATCACTAGAACTAGACTATATTATTAACTACATTTAACTATCTATCTATACATACATATATATATATATATACCTATATATAACATATATGTACACACAACATTGTATACAACATTATATATATATATATATATATATATATATATATATATATATATATAACAAAATAATAATACCAGAAAAAGAAATCACAAATTAGATCATTCACGTACATATTTCATAAGTAGTAATACCAAAAGAGAACAAAATTACTAGAACTAGACTATATTATTAACTACATTTAACTACCTATCTATATATATATATATATAACATATATATACACACAACATTGTACACAACATTATATATATATAACAAAATAATAATACCAGAAAAAGAAATCAAAAATTAGATCATTCACGTACATATGTCATAAGTAGTAATACCAAAAGAGAACAAAATCACTAGAACCAGACTATATTATTAATTATATTTAACTACCTATATATAAATACCTATATATAACATATATTATACATATATAACAATATTTAACTACCCATTATTAGCTACAATTATTAATTATTTAACTGTAATTATTTAGCTATCTATCAAATATCGACAGATCGATAGATTTACATGTTTCACGAATCGTCGCGAGAGACATTCGAAATGGTCGGAGGAAACGGCACCGCACGGAAGCAAAGATTTCTCGCGACGTTCTTAATTAGAAAACAAGGATCGGTCCCCGGTCATTAAGAGGCCGTGCCTCCTGCCCTCTTTGTCCACCGTGGATCCGACAGTGACGAATGATCTCGAGAACGACGAATGCTCCACTTTGATATACGTATATCTCTCTGGAATCGTCGCTTTACCTTCAGCCGCGCATCGTTGCCCCCCCTAGCCTTGGCGATAAACTTCGGCATATAATTGTTTTGACACACTTAGCTGGAGAAATGACAAACCGAACAGGGAGATACCGAGGAGGTGACGAAGGGGGATCGACACGACTATTTCCACGCATCCGAGGCATCTTGCATCGATAAATCCTCTTCGATAAATACTCTTCGCCTGTCGGAAGCTGGAAATGTTAATGTACACACAGTGAAGCAGATCGTTGCTCTTTTTTTTTGAGAAAACGTCCTTGTCTTCGTTAGAGTTAGTATTATTTCGCTGGTTTGTCCAAATTTTGAAATATAGAAGAGATTCGTCATGTTAATTGCTACAATTCGTGGGAAGTTCTTAATTAATTCCAACAATCTTTTTGTATGTACAATTATACTAAAGTTGAACAAACTGACACGATAATATTTTAAGTAATAATAATGTTTGTTAACTTGTTTATTTACTGCTACGTATATATACCATACTAGCTTACTATACTTACTATACTATACTATACTATAAGCTTATTAATTATCATTCAATAAATCATTATTTGTCATTTCGTTAACGGGACTATTCCCTAATAAATTGTTACTCTATGGGTCAATAAGGTTTAATTAAGTATAATATAGTCACAAACGTGGTTAGTATGTCCAGACACCAATAATATCCTGTAATATGCGTTATTCGTCCTTACAGTGTATCGAATGCTGCAGAACCGAGTGGGATCGTGTAATACGTCGAAATATATCATATTATTTAACCTTAGAATTTCGCTTACGTTAATATTTGAGAATTGACTGTTTTCTTTTGTATATTTATTGCTTTTTAACAATTCTTCGTTCACGTATCTCTTATTTGTTATTGTATTATCTTCGCGTTGACCTGTGCTTCTGGAAAATAACATTCTGATTGAACTCTGTTTGACAAGAGATGTTTTATTGTTCACTTTGGTGTACGCGTTAAAATTTCAATCGATCTCCTCGAAATAATCGCGTGGCAATAAACTTTCATGCACCTCGGCGATACTCAATATAAATAAATCAACAATTTCTTTCGACCTTTAAATTGAAACCCGATGTTATTTCAATTGTTCAAATATTTATCGATAGAAATTAAGAAAAAAGGAAAAGAGGTTTTAATCCAAGAGAAATACAAAGATGTACCTTGGCAAGAAATTTTGTCGATTACTGTTAAGTAATCAAGAAAGATCAACGAAGGCTTGCGTAAGAATTTGTTTAACAATCTCGTAAGATAGCGATAAAAAGCGCCAGGAGTCGCAGCAGTATCAGAAATCTGCAATCGCGATCGCTGTCTGTTAGATTTATCCTTATCGATTTGCAAAGAAAGAGAAAAGAGAATTTGTTTGCCTTGTTCTGCAATTTATTTGCACTTTTTATATTGTACTCTCTGTTACATCACGAGGAAATCAGTTTAGCAAAAGAAGAATTGAATTTGTTAGAAATTCTCTAGAAGTATAAATTTTCAAACATCTCACTATTTCGGAGCACTGTAATTTATGGATATTTAAAAATCGACTGGAATAAAATTGTATCAGCTTCTCAGAGGATCTGAAATATTTTTACACGCGTGGAACTTCGTTTGACTGATTTAGGTGAAATATTTCAACGACCATTCGCACGGAAATCCGCAAACGAGAAGCATGAATCCTCGCAAACAGTGTACCATCGCTCGAATAAAATATTAACCTCGTCTCTCCGATGCACGATATTAAAGTTTGAAATACTGAGCGCGCTGATAGTTAGAAAATATTGTTGAAAGCAACGTCGATAACCAAACTAAGTTAGCAAAAAAATGGAGAACCTTTGCAATTGCATCGAATTTGCCTACAACCAATAAAACTGATCACTGATATAGTTACTAATTATAGAATTATCGAATTATCGAATATTTCAATATTTAATTACTGAATTCTGATAATTATTGTCTACAAATCTCAGAGATTAACAATTCCTTCGTTCAATTACTTTCTAAAGTTAATCACATTTTTGCAAAGAACGAGTTAATGAAGATTATTAAAAAAAAAATCCTGTTCTGCATCATTTCCTTCATCAACAACGTGCTTCTTCGACGAGGAGAAAGCTTCGCCAGCCAGTGGCCTGAAATTAACGATTCGTTTGTTGGGTTAATCACGGTCGATAAGACAGGTCAGTTACTCTCCAGTTGGTTGATTAGCCTTGGCATTCAAGAATTTGAAACAAAATAAATTCGCAACGAACATTCAATTGAAGCTGATACTTGTAGCATCGAAGGAAAGAAACAAAGGAGGGGGGGGGGGAAGAAAAGACGAAAGTTCGTTTGAACTTTTAGTTAGACTTGCCTCTGCTTAATCAGCCAATTAAGAGGCGAGCACATGGTGTTGCAGCGTTCAGGATCATGTTTGCTTAATAAAACGAAAAATTCTTTCATTTCCTATCTTACTCGTGTATATCTCGTTTTCTTATCGGCAGAAGAAATTCCTTGTCCAACTCCAGTCTCAAATTTAGATAAAAACGTACAAATATTGCGACTTCTTTTAAAAAAAAATGTAATTATTTAAAATTTATCCGAATGAGGATTTCATTGAAACGTGAATTAATTTAAGGGATTTCTCTCGTAAAATTGAAAAACGAATTTCTCCACAATTGGCGATAATCGTAGTTGCACGAATAGAAAAATATTGTATGCAGGTCCGAAACGCAGTTGTGACTACGTTTGTCGAATAGAAATTAATATTTTCTACCGTTTCATTTCTCGCTATTATTAATTCTTGGAAATTAATTTATAGTTGGAGGATGAGGAGATGAATTTAAATCTTCAAACCAGACTCCATCTTATTCCCATTCAATTTCTCAATTTGGAATCAAGTATACCTATAATCATATTCCATTACTAAAGATACATCTCTTTCCTTTTTTCCCCCCTTTCGTTTCTTCAAGTCGCGTTAGATGAATTCGCGCTGTGGGATTCGCGATGAGATTTACGAAGCTTTCATAAATTCAACCAGCGAAACGTTACTCGAACCTTCAATCAAACGTCACATTATTACCAAATAGCCAATTACCCAAATAACCAGTCGTTGTTAACTAAACATAAATATTTCTACAATTATCATTCAATTATCCAATTATCTGAATAACCGGTCGTTATTCGTTGAAAAATAAATATTTATGTTCCTCATTTTCTTTTATTAATCCAAGTGTACGTATAAAAACGAATGGAAAATTTTTCTCCAACTCTTTCATTTTTATTTTCAGCTCCCAAAAGAGTTGAAGCTTTTGGGATTCTTCTCTTTAAATTTTTTCAGCACACTTAATTATTCAATTATTCGACTGCTCAATCATTATTCATAACTACTGATAAATATATCTATTTTCCCCCAACTATTTCACTATTATTTTTTTACTTATAGAAGATGATCGAATTGAAGCTTTTCAAATTTCAGAATCACTCGTTACACCTTAAAAGTAACTATAATCATTTATTCTCCTCTGACATTTTTTCCCTCCGTTAATCCAATGATCAAAGATGAATGAACAAATTGAAGCTCTCATAAATTGTTCAACTTCCTTTATACGCTGAATTGCACGTCACTTTAATTACCCGACTATCCAATTAATTAGTCATTACAGTAAATCTGAAAATAACTATATCTATTAAAGTATAACTATAGTCTCCGACTTTTCCTTATTTTCTCTAAGAATGAATTTTTTTAAAAAGTGAAAAAGTGAAATTTACTTTGTACCTTTTGTCATCAGGGTTTAATTAATCAATTAACTTTAATAATTTTAATTATCTCGAAAGTAAATGATCTAAATACACACACACACACACACACATATATATTTTTTTGTAAAATAAAAAAATTAAAAATATATATTTAGAAATTTAATGTTTGTCAGTATTTATTAATACCTAGCTTCTTGTTTTTTAAATAAATTTAATTCATACATAATGATAATTAATTAAATATTACTGTTCAATTGATTTTATTGTATAAAAAAAATTTATGGGACAAACTGTAAATTTATTTACTATTATAATATTACAATTGTGTAATTCTATAATTTTGTAATTTTTTAATATTACAATTTAGTTTTCTTTTTAAATTGTCGATTTTAGTAGCAATCAATAATGGAATGTTCAGTTCGTTGGACATGGTAAAAGATGAATGAACGAGTTGAAGCTTTCACGAGGGTCAAAGCGCGAGTTCGATCATCGTATCGCCTCCGGGGCTGCTGCTAACACGTCCGCGCGTACCACGATGCGTTACGTAAAGGTAAAACCGAGAGTTAATGTAATTCATTCGGGCGCGGGCCGGGTTGTAAATTATAATCGTGGCTGATTCCGGTGTTGCGATGTCTAAAAGAACCGAAGATACGCGAACGATTATATAATTACTCGCGCCGCGTTAAAGGAATTATTTCGCGTACGTGCACGCACCGCGCGAGTATAATGATTATAGTTCTGCCGCGGAATGTAGGAAATGCAAAACGACGATGAGATATCGGCAAATATTTGTCTCTGTCAACGGCAGTGTATTTACGAACAAATTAGCAACGAAACGAGAAAACACGTTTAAACGAAAACGAACGATACCGATTTGCCGCGGTGTGAATTTATCATTGGAAAGCTCGGATAGACGCGCTTATTTTTAGATGCGAAAATAAATTAGTGAAGCAATGATTGCTACGCTCGTCGGAGGGTATTCTCTCTGATCTCTTTGTTATTAAATTGTTGGTCAAATTGTTGTTACACGTCGATTGCCAGTGTACGGGTCATTAATATTTATCTATCTGAACGACGAGGGAGACTAATAATGTATGTATGTGTACTAGGCATTTCAGGCTTTCACATTTCCAAGTTGGTATTTTCCGTGAGCGTAAGCAAGGGAGAAATATTCTACGAATATAGAGCGTTTAAAGTTTTATCAGAACATTAAAATAAATTTATTTCCATGCAACTGGAACTAGCGACATATGTATTTATGCAGTAAATTGTGCACGATAAGATAAAATTAATCAAATTTTGGTATTTTTCTGTGCCAGTGCATTTGGAAAAGTGAAACGATAATTTGCTAATAATTTGTTAATTGTATCTTATATAGAAAATATTACAATACTTCGATTAAAATTTGGAATTTACCAAGTTGTTTCATTCCACTGTCAAATTTCAGAAGTAACTCGTGCATCAAGCAACGAATGAAATTGCTGCGATGGAAGATTATTTATTAAAGTTTGAATATACAAAATTAATTTATTTCTAGAATCTCTATGTCTATCGTCTAATTTTGAAATCGGTGATTTAGAATGTTTCACATCCAGTTTGCCAAAATTTAATCGAAGGATGTGTATTAACCGATTCTACGATAAAACGATCATTTGCAATAGTAATATGAAATACTAGAGATAATTCGCTAAAGAAAATTAAAGAAAATTAAATACTGTATCTATGAACGCGAGCACGATCGAACAGGCGATTTTAACTAACTTGACTGTTAACTAAAGTAGAACTTGACGCGAATTATCTTTTATTTTGACAGTTTTATTTTGAAGTTTCGCGAGTATCATTAAAAGTGTCGAAATTGATTGCCCTCGCGAAAAGTTCACCAATCTGAAACTCACGAAATCGTTATCTCTTCTTTCTTTCGTCGATTCATTCAACTTTTAGTTCATTTCGAGTCGCCTCTAATAATTTGTTACAACCACATTTAACAAATTGCTACTCTGGTAAATTATTGAACAAATCACTATTGACATATGTTTGCGTGGACACTTGGAAATGAAATTTCTCCCGTTTACGAGTTAAGTGCTTGGCTATTGGAGGATAATATTTGGTGAGCATCATTAACGTAGCTGATTAAACATCGAAACTTGTTTGTCCCCGTCAGCTGTGCAAATAAGGGAAAAAAATAAAATTGATCATACACCAGTCAAAACTATAAAACTCGATATGCCACGCTATTATCAAATAATGCAAGAAACGTATATCAGCTATGCACATCTAGATTTTTATAGACTTATCAATACGTTAGAGTAGACATCAAAGTAAATATAATCAATAAAATGGGCTTTCTACGTGTTTTATGCAATCTAATATGCATGCATAGTCTAATAAAGTTCACAGTTAATAAGAGAGAACAACAGAATATTCCTGGTTATTAGGCAAAAAGGAGCATAAATTTACTTGATAAATCTAATATACATAGGGTGGACCAACAGTTTCTTCCCATCTACTCTTTTTTTTTTTTTTTTTAATAAAACATAGCAAAATATAAGAAAAAAACTAATTTTAAATTAAATGTATAAGAAAAAACCAATTTTAAATTAAATTTATAAGAAAAGACTAATTTTAAATTAAATGTATAAGAAAAAACCAATTTTAAATTAAATTTATAAGAAAAGACTAATTTTAAATTAAATGTATAAGAAAAAATTAATTTTAAATTAAATTTATAAGAAAAGACTAATTTTAAATTAAATTTATAAGAAAAGACTAATTTTAAATTAAATGTATAAGAAAGAACCAATTTTAAATTAAATGTATAAGAAAAGACTAATTTTAAATTAAATGTATAAGAAAAGACTAATTTTAAATTAAATGTATAAGAAAAAACTAATTTTAAATTAAATTTATAAGAAAAGACTAATTTTAAATTAAATGTATAAGAAAAAACTAATTTTAAATTAAATTTATAAGAAAAGACTAATTTTAAATTAAATTTATAAGAAAAAATTAATTTTAAATTAAATTTAAGTTCAGACATGATTTTCTTGCTACGTTTTAAAAATTATTTCTTTCAAATGTTTATCGCCAGAGCGTTCGCAAATTAATAGAAAAATAATTAAAAAATTATTTTAGTAGGGAGCGATTTTGGGCCCATTCTAAATTATAAATTTATTATTTTCATTGTCATTTAGAAACACAAAAATAATGAAAGTAGAAACAGAAAAAAATTAATATCCAGTTATCTAGCAAAAAGAAGCATAAATTTATTTGTTAAATTTAACATATATATATATATATATTTCTAATTCATTTTTTAGAAACTTATTATTTTCGTTGTCATTTAGAAACACAGTGATGAAAGTAGAATTACAAATTCCTGTCGTACGTACCGACGGGATTCAAAGAACTAGAAATCTCGAAGATAAGATGTCGCAACAGAGATTCGACCGGTTTCAGCTGTGGCATGTGATTCACAAGAGGAATCGGAGCTCGTGTGGCAGATTTCTATTCGAAAAGCGATGCGAAACGTCGTTCGGCGTGGAAACGTGCGCGCTGTTTCGAAAAGGCACGACAGCGTGCATGTCATTCCTTCGATCGTTCGAACGCACAAAGAGATCCTATTAATAAGTCGCATAACCACGAAGCTCCCGTGCGATTTATACTTATATTATATATTTATGCAGCGCAGTGACAGTCATTAGGAATCGAATCGATAGTTATCGATCCACACCGAACACAATCGGACTTCTGTGGACTTTACTTCTCTGAAATTTTTTTTTTTTTTTCTTTTGGAAAAGACACAGGATATTTTGTAATATTTTTCTTTGAAGAACTTTACACTCTGCTTTCTTAATTAAAAATTCGAAATTCTTTTTCAGAAGACAGAGACAAGACAGGGTGCTTAATAATATTAAAAATTCGAACCCTCTGTAAATTCTTTGCAACTTATTTGCTGGGATGTTATTATTTCGTTGAAGTATCAAGAAGAATATTGTACAACATTGACTTTCCTTCACTGAAAATTCGCAATTTAAATTTAAAACGGACAATATATTCTATAGTACTGAGAGTGTAACCTTTCTGTGGATTTCACATTGCAATCTTTTCTTTTAAAATTTGCAACTTCTTTGAAGAAGATAAGATAGTTCATGGTATTGAGAGCACAACTACTTTGCGGATTCTGTGTCTTGCTTTTCTTTATTTTTTTCTTTTTTTGAAAATATATAATTTTTTTTATTTCGTGGCATTGAACTTTCTCCTTTGAAAATTTCCTTTTATGCAAAATAGATAAGTTTCATTAGATTGGAAAGTTACTCGATAACGTTCCTGAGGAATGATTACTCTCGTTGAAAAAAAAAAAGAAAAAATAAAGGAAAATCTTACGAAATATTCGTTGCTTCAAATTATATTAAGTTTGCATTTGTGTACTTTGCTGATCTTACGATGTTTGCAAGTTTTGAAATCGTTTCGGTATTAAATTTAGGAAAAAGGTAATCTCTGAAAGTGACGCGCAACGGGGCAAACGTAGATAACAAAAACGGAAAACGTAAATTTTCTCACACCGGTGAGGTGTGCACCGTCTCGTTTTCAGCTTCAGATTTCCGCTTGTATTTTCACGTTTCGTTTACATTCGGTTTTCGCGTTACAGCGAGCTTTGTGCCTCGTACGTGACGAAAGTTGAGCAACTCTGTTAAACTGACCGCAGTTGTTGCCAGTCAACTACTTTGAAACGACGAAACTCAGGAAATAACAAAAATCGGCAAAGATTATAAGTTTGGAGGCCCGATTGTTTCACTCCTATAAATAATTTTATTATTCAAATCTAGATATAGTCCAGTGTAGATGTAACGATCGTTACAACATAGCGCAAACTATACGTAATTGGGAATTTTGAATTTTGAACCGATTGAAAAATTTTATAAAATAATTGTCTCATAATTGTCTCATATTTCAAACATCTTTCTGTTTCCTGACAATTTAAAAGGAGACTTCTCTATAACAATAATTGGTTGTAATATAGAGGCCAAAAATCACTTTCTACTAAATCCGTAATTGTTACATATTTTAATATTATATATTGTACAACTTAAAATTAGTTCTTTCTTATATTTCGACGTTTTATTAAAAAAAACACAGGTGGGAAGAAACTTTTAGGCCAACCTATGTAATAATTGGTTGTTACGAATACATAATAATAATAAATTATATAATAAATATAATAATATTATGTAATTTATATGATATAAATAAATAATAATTCATCGTTTTACCTCAACGTACATCACACAATCCGCAATAACAAAATTTGCATTTCGTTTCGAAGGAACTGCCGCGATATTTAAGAACGAATCATCGCGGTTTCAACGACACTTATTATTACACAATGAAAGATAAAGACTAATAAAGACAAACTAGAAACAACGACGGCTCGATACATTACGTGTCTGCCAACTGAATTCCGTTCTTCATTCCACTGTGAGATACATGTACATAGATAGCACCCGTGCTCGAATACGAGCTTCGATTGGATTTGATCGATAACGATTGATAAATGATTTGCACCGATGCATGCAGCCTTTGACAAGCGATACGCATAATATATCACGGCTTATGAATCGCGTGCGCATACCGCGCGCGGTCTAGCCAGCGATTCGAAACTCGATTTCGATCGTTCGCCACTGAACTCTTTCAAAATTATCGCTCTCCAAGAAGAGAATTTCCAATGTTCTCGATGAGAACTGAACATAATGTTACGGCTAACATATCGCTGCAATATAGGAATGCATGGTTGTTAATTAGCGTCTAAAAAGCGTCGTTATGACGATTTGTGTCACAATAATGGAACATAAATGATCTTTGAAAAATCTAAATTGGTCTTCGAGTAACTCATTCAAATATGTACAAGATGTATAGTAAATTAGTATATTAGTAAATTAGAAATATAGAGTAAATTATAATATTAGTAAATTAGTAATATATAGCAAATTATAATATTAGTAAATTAGTAATATTAGTAAATTATATAGTCAATTAGTAATATTGGTAAATTATATAATAAATTAGCAATATTAGTAAATTATATAGTAAATTATATATTGGTAATATTAGTAAATTATATAGTAAATTAGTAATATTAGGAAATTATAAAGCAAATTAGTAATATTAGTAAATTATAAAGTAAATTAGTAATATTAGTAGATTATATAGTAGATTAGTAATATTAGTAAATTATATAGTAAATTGGTAATATTGGTAAATTATATAGTAAATTGGTAATATTATATAGTAAATTGGTAAATTATATACTAAATTAGTAATATTAGTAAATTAATAATATTGGTAAATTATATAGCAAATTAGTAATATTAGTAAATTATATAGTAAGTTAGTAATATTAGTAAATTATATAGTAAATTACTAATATTAGTAAATTATAAAATATATTATGCTCTCTTCTCAACACACCATCCAATTTACGAAAACGTAAAAAGAGACATAGTTGGCATCAATCAATCATCCACCCCCGAAGGGAAGCCTCCCCCTCCAAAAAAAAAAGAAAAGAAAAACAAGAAAGGGAAAAGAACATCGTTAGCAACAGAGATGAAAAGTTGATCGGGTGCGGAGTACATAATCCGGATCAGAGGACTGCCGGTTCCTCCCTTGTGTTACGAACAACCGTACCACGTGGATCAACCGTGCACGCGATCAAAGGTTGCGCTGCCCCAACAGCCGGGGCTCGTGTCGTCGACGATATTAACGACCGTATGAATACCAATTCAACCGTACATGCGACCAGCTCACGCGAGGAACATTCCAAACGAACGCCATAAACACGGGGATACACCCTTAACGTGTACGCAGATATGGACGAAAGAAAAGCGCGAAAGAGCAGAAACGTGCCGTGCCGTTTCACGATGACCTTTCTCGATCATTCTTCTTCTTCTTCTTCCTTTTCTTCATTTTCCCTCCACTCTCTCTCTCTCTCTCTCTCTCACTCTCTTCGATTTCAAAATTGCGACGATCGCAATGATTCCCTCGGTCCGCGCGATGAATCGTCCGATCGTGGCGCAATCGTCTTTCACACTCGTGAAGATGTCACCCGTCCACGCCAATTATACTTGACCCGCGCGCAACACGGCCTCTTCTCTCTTCGCTCGGTCGTATCTAACGCGAAATTAACCGCGGAACGTGTCAACCGGTGGAGGATTCTTTCGCGATGCCTGTTCTCATTATGCGCCACCTTTTACGGAGGAAAGTCGCGCGGCGTTCCAGACGATGCTCTGTCCCGTACGTTTTCCTTTCCGTGCTTCTTTTTGTTCTACGGCCAGCCGGAGCTGGATAATGGGTGCACGGATATGGCGAGGCGTGCGCCTTCGCGAGGTCGCGATCCTTTGAAGCGGCATTTTTCTCTTTTTTCTTCTCTTCTCGCCGGTTGCACAGTCGAAGCACGGAGATACGTACTCCACTGTCAGTTGGTTTATTATTCTTCTGTTAGAAAGTCCTGCTTTAAAGAGCTAGCTGACTTCCTGTCGACGAGTTTCGACGCTGAGTGAATTTAGAAATTCCCGCGACTTCTTTCCTCGGGAACTGTAGCATCGGTTTATTATAATTAGTCTGTGGTTATAATTTTAGTTGTGTTTACATATAACAGATGGCCTGTTCCGTTGATCACAGAAATATGATAAAATATGAATGTGATGCGAAGAAGTCTCCAACGTAAGCATGTAGCGCTTTTCTTTTTTAAAAAAGACCAGAGTCGTGAGAGTGTTGTGAAAGAGAAATGTTAAAAAATGTCAATTGTGTTGTTAAAAGAATTTATTTGAGTTGTTGTTTTAAAGTAATTTGTCTTGTTTAATTATTTGTTGTTCCATTGTCACAATTTTATAATAATTATAATTTTAACATTTTTTTACCATAATGATTTTATTTTCATCAGATAAACATTATCTATATTACATCTCTACAGTATTGCCTACTGATTGTTATCTCTGTCGAGTGTCTAAAAATTTTCTTTACAAGTTAATTCGTACAAACATCTTCTTAACACTCTGTTTCAGAAGAGTGAGAGAATTTTTATTTGAGAGAAATTAAAAGTTTTTCGTCACATCAACCACTTGTATGAATTATTAGCGATTTGGAACTGAATCTTGCAATTTATTATAAACTGTTTCAGAAAGTGTATTACTGGTGTATTTTCTGCACTGGACAATAACATGTTTCACTTTCAATCCCAACAAATCGCAAATTGAGGGATCTTCCTTGGAGATACTGATGAGTGAGCTTTGCATGACTCGTTGTGATCCCTGAGATTACAACTTGCTCGTAGAGAACAAGCAGTTGTCTTGTCCATTGTCAACAGAGCCGGGAGAATAATCTCTTTTATCATTTTCAAAGAGCGCATTTTGTAATTCAAACATCGAGGAACGTTCATCATCGAGTGGCGCCGTTCACGCCTTTAACTAGGCAATTGATTCCAGCCTGATAAAAAAGAAGTTGATTGAGCCAATACAAGTTCCGTTCCTGGACTCTCTTGATCGACTTGTTCCACATAACGAGACTTCGTCTGCGAAAGGTAGAGCAAGTGCTGGTCTATCGCGGTCGTTCTACTTTTCTCACAGCGGAAAAAAAAGAGTCGTCAACTACGTGCTTCGGTTGACGTATAAAAAGTTTCATAATGTTCCATACGAGTTGATGTTTGATACAAGGTTTGATACACGCGTACACGATCGAGCATTATTGAGTTTTCTGTTATTTAAATAATATTTCATCGTGTTGTTATATTTTTAATCAAGCTTGAAATTTGTAGCTTAAAATTTTAAATAGGTTTTTAAATATACATATGTTGCATATATTAAATATGTTAAATATACATATACTGCATATATTAAATATATTAAATATATTGCATATATTAAATATACATATATTACATATATTTATAAGCTTGAAATTTGTAATTTAAAATTTTAAAAAGATCAAAGTATTTTAAATACACACATAATATAATAAAAGGTTATATATATATATAATTTAAAATTTTTAAAATTTTTAAAATTTTAAGTTAGAAATTTCAAGAATTGATTAAAAATATACAGATATATATATATATATATATATATATATATATATATATCAATCCGATAATTATATTAATTAATCTCAAAATTATAAATTAATTTTTTTACATTCATAAAAATTTACGTGAAAATCGCCAATTCAATCAAAATCAAAACGTCCTCAGAACTTAATTCTCCAAGTGACAAATAACTTTCGAATTAAAACACCAGGATAGGTGCTAGAGTATATATATATATACCAAAAGCACAAATTAGAAAAAGTGATTTTTATCCCTCTGCCACTTTGTTTACCACATTTCTTCCACATCTTAAAATTCTCCCTAAATAAATCCAACGCAACCGATTTAACAAGAAATAATTTTCCACCCGAAAAGAACTTCAAAACGCGTAACATTTCCTGCTGTATCACTTTCATAAATCAATATACACAAGGTATAATACACCTTGATCGACAATTTCTCCCTGATTCATTCACTGTTCGCAGGAGAGAGCGCGCGTAGGTCGAATCCATCGCGAATCACTCAGTGCGTGTTAATAATTTCCATACGGCGCGCGAATAATTTCCAGTATCTGTGAAACTCGTTAGCCTGCGCAAAGGGATATTCAACGTGTTCTCTCGCGCGTGTACTCGTTTCAGCAAGAGGAAAATTGAAATCCTGAAAGCCACGCAGTGACAGAGACTGGTGCACGCGATTAGGTGAATCTGTGAGACCGAGAATTATCAACGGGTAACGAGCGATTCATAAATTCCACTAGTCTAGAGGAAAACCTAGTCAGGAGGCGGGAACTTTATGCGGGTACTTCGATTTTGTCGTTTATCCGCTGCTTTAGCCACTTAGGGTGGTGAATTGCGAGACGTTGTGACTTTCAATCAACGCGATATCGACTCGTTGTATCGTTACTTTGGCTCCAATTGCTCGTGAAATATTCTACTCTAGCACCTGTCCTGGTGTTTTGGTTTGGAAATTATTTGTCACTTGGAGAATTAAATTCTGAGGACGTTTAAATTTTTCGCGATTTTCACGTAAATTTTTATGAATATAAAAAAATTAGTTTATAATTTCGAGATTAATTAACATAATTGTCAGACTGATATTGATGTAATTGCAAAATTAAATTAATATAATTGTAATATAATCGCGATTAATAATCGTATTTTTATGAATATAAGGAAAGAACTAACTACTACACTAAACCGTGTTAAATATACTGTTATACCTATTGACGAATTAATTTTCAGAATAAAATTA
The DNA here is from genome assembly GCA_036937485.2 of Tetragonisca angustula. Lineage (NCBI taxonomy): Eukaryota > Metazoa > Arthropoda > Insecta > Hymenoptera > Apidae > Tetragonisca > Tetragonisca angustula. Next base: position 224,525 of record JAWNGG020000280.1, on the reverse strand, counting down.
TTGCAATTGTTACGATACATTAATAAACGCTACAGATGGATTCGTCATCCACCTGTTGCCTCAACACCTGTTGCTCTAAACATTTCCACAAATTCTACCAATTGTAAGTAAATAAGATAACGTAAACAGAAAATCTTTCACAATAACAATTCGAGAGATTTTTATTCCTATTAAATTACACTTAAAATCCAACGTGAATTCTAAACTACTCAAGCGCTAACAGTAAGCATCTGTTTGTTTTGATTCAAAATAAAAAATTTTTATTCTCTCACTCGTACAAACTCACTCGTTCCCACTAAAATTTCACTCTCCGCGTTCCCAGTTATACTTCGACTTATGGCTCAATGGAACATTAAATCCACGCCTCGCTCATGAGCTGAGAGCATCGTTACTCGCGTTAAGGTATAATTGAAACGCTCCACCCTACGATCGATTTCCGAACAATCGCGAGAAACGCAAACACGCCTATATTTAAAACGCGAGCTTCCTTTTTTGGAGCCGAAGGGTGGCCGAAGGAACAATCGCTTATTAATGCCGGCGCACGAATAAGGGCGCGCACGATGCACGCGCAATCGTTTCGTACGAGTCAACGTATGTATACGTGCTGTGACAATCAAGGCTCTGGCCGAGCAAACGTTTAATTGCGAGGGCATAGTCCAACGTTAACCAGGAATGGCACTGGAGCCGGACTACCCAAGTGGACTCGAATAATTACCTCGTTGATTGCGAACTCGTGTTTCCCGGCCCCCGATGTAGCAACTTCGATCGAGATAATCGCCACCTTCCTTTCGCATTCGACAATGATTAAACGCATTAGAATTTCAAAAACCTCCGCTTTGCCTCTCGTCGATATCAGATTCGATTGGTCTTTGAGCTCGCTTCTGTCTCAATATCCTTTATATCTCGCAGGAATTTTCAAGAAATATTTGTATAAGTAAGTCGATTAAAACATTGTGAATTAATGAATCGACGAGATCGTCTCTAACGCTGTACGATTGATTCATTTGAGTTGTACAGTTACATTTGTATTAAACACGTGTTTTCAAATTTGATCGTTCTCAATTGTTTTTTTTAGTCGCACGAGGATGTTACGATTATTGTGTCAAAAATAATCTATCAGAGGGAAGAAGCAAAAAGTTTCATGATATTGCGTATTAAATGTAAAATTTTAATATTATATTTTTATATTAAATAATTAATATAATACAATATAATATTAATGTATAATAATACAATACGATATTAATATATAATTAATATTTATATTATACATAATATAATATAAATATTATAATTATATATTAATATTATGTATTAAATTTTTTCTTTCTTGCAAATACATGTGACTTGCAAAGAATTTAAAGATATTGCGTATTAAATGTAAAATTTTAATATTATATTTTTATATTAAATAATTAATATAATACAATATAATATTAATATATAATAATACAATATGATATTAATATATAATTAATATTTATATTATACATAATATAATATAAATATTATAATTATATATTAATATTATGTATTAAATTTTTTCTTTCTTGCAAATACATGTGACTTGCAAAGAATTTAAAGATATTGCGTATTAAATGTAAAATTTTAATATTATATTATATTTTTGTATTAAATAATTAATACAATATGATATTAATATATAATTAATGTTTATATTATACATAATATAATATAAATATTATAATTATATATTAATATTATATATTAAATTTTTTCTTTCTTGAAAATACATGTGACTATCCACTCGATATTCACTTGTCAGTTGTTCTCTATTTTTATCCAAGTTATTAATACACTTAAAAAAAAAATAAAACAGTTTCAATACATCTAACGTTTCCTACAGAAATATTGGAAAATATTTCACCCTGTTTACGTAAATTTCAAAAGGCCAAACGAAACCAGCTTTCTCGTCGTAAGACCAATCCGCTAATCGTCTTTGACGCGATCAACATCGCGTGGACACACCACGGATCTCACGCTATAATTTTATCTTCAGGGTCGTTGTGAAACACCTTCGGGTTCTTGGAGGAAAGAAACGTATCACGTCGGGCCATGGCGAGGCTCCGTTCATAAAAATCCGTGTATACTGTATCCTCAAGCAGATCGGCCGGTTTGCTTGGAGGTCGTCGCCATGCAGTCTACCCGTGTAAATACCATCGTCCAGATATTTCTTCAACCATTTCGATTTACTTTACTTTTCAATATCTCTCTCTCTCTCTCTCTCTCTCTCTCTCTTCCTCCCCCTCTCTCCTCCTTCCTGTTTTTTCTTCACGTTTTCTCCCACGTTCATTCACGGAACATCGTGTTCGAGGACAGGTGTTGTTTGATGAGGTTTATCACGAAGAGGGATAATTATCCCGAGTACGGTAAAACGGATAAGCGAGGTATTTTCGAAAGATGAAATGTTAATTGACGGCTCGTTTGGCCATTGGAAAGTTGCTTTTTAATCTGAATGCCGAGTGGGAAGAATTGAATGCTACGATTCTTTTTAATTGATCCAGGATCTTATTGATAAATCTTCACTGCCAATTACTCTTGGATAATTTTATAAATAGCTGCTCTAAGATTTCTTTATTTCTAAACTTCTACGAGATGAATAAATTTCCTAATTGTAAGTTAAATGCGATCAAATTAAAGCATGAAAAATTCATGTAATATTATTATATAATATTCATATATATGAATATATATTTACACATATAAATTCAAATCTTAAACTTCGCGTCTTAAATTTAATAGAAAAAAAAAGAAAAAGAAAAAGCGGAGCTAGCTGTAATAAAATTCGTGTCAATTTTTGATTTGAACGTACAAAACCATTCCGTCGAAGAATGAATTTGTTTCTCGCAAAGGAATCAGATCGAACCGAAGGAAAACGCATACGCGATGGAAAAAAAAAAAGGTGTCGAACGGAAGGATTTCATGACCGTGGCGGTGTGTTTTGTTAAACATGTGATATCCGTATATGCTAGCATCCGCAGAAATACGAAACTTTACGTACGCACTTCTCGCGTGGTTTGTCCCCCTCCTGTCGAACGACGACGTCGTCCACGGGAACATCGTTCGTTTTTGTTTAACTTTTGTAATCCGTGACAAAACTGAACTCCGAGCTTTGGTATTTTAAGAAATAAATTTACAACTATTTCGATCATTCGAAAAATATTGTGTAACTGATTCTCGATTGATTTTATAATTAAATCGTGAGCTTTCTTTCGTAAATATTATTATATATCAATAATAAATATTATTAATATCATTATTATAATATTCCTACAAGTGATAATTGATTTTAAATATTATTGGAATCTTTCTACAAAGCGCAATTGATTTTCTGTGATTAGACTGTGAAATTAAATTTTTTGTATATATTGTATATATTGAAATTAAAGTTTTTTGTATATATTGTATATATTGTATATATTGAAATTAAAGTTTTTGTATATATATATATGATTGGAATATTTCTCTGCTTTCAAGTGAATTTTATCAATAAATTTTGCCGAATCTATTATACTATAGTAATATTGAAAGAAACGGGTAACGAAACTCATGATCGGTTGAATAATAAATTCGAGATAAAAGTAGCGAGCAACGAGAAGATTTTAATTGAGTAATTCCTGATTCACGGCACAGTGTTTACGAAACTCGATCACATTTTATTAAACAATCAATTGACTGACATTCATCACACGGAATTGCGGAAGCTCGTGGAATAAAGTTAGCAGTGCGCGTAAGCATTGCTTATTCTGCAATTAATTTACCCTATCACGTACTTCAATGAACGAAAATGATCTGAATCGAATTCATCGAAACCATTTATTAATTATTATTGACTTTTTTTTTTTCTTTTTGATAAACAGATTTCTTTATGAAATCAAGACTGTCATTCATATTTATTAAAATTCAGGTATAAACTTCAACGTGGATATTGAAATATCAAGGACCTCCTCTGAAAAATTTCAAACTTTAACTAGCTATGAGCCGAGTTGTAAATTGAGGAATTAATTTGCTAATCAAATCACTCTCTGCCCAACGAGAAAACAATGCTGTTATGCAGCGAACAGGCCTATTTAAACGTTTCGTAATCGAGAGTCCCGTTTAAATTATCCGCCGCGATTTATCTCATTTACACATCGATCAGCATTCTGAAATAGTTTGATAACAGAGTAATTCTCGGAACCTCGTTTTGAAATTTGCATTTGTATACGTGAGTGCGTCATTAAAAAGGAGCTTTATAAGACGACTGCACAAAGAATACCACAAATCAAGTTATCGCGAATAGTATTATATCATCTGACGATCAATCTGACATAAGTTGCGAAGAAAAAAGAAATCACTTAATTTAAAAAATATATTTAATATATTATATAATATATAATATAATAACATATTGGAAATATATTATATTTGAAAATATATTATTAATATAAAAAATATATTTTCTACGACTGATACAGACATTTTTAACATAAATTTTCCTGATCCTGTAGTTAATTAAAAAATAATCAAGATCAACTGATTATTCAACTCGACACAGTGTCTATGAATAACTTAGACAGTAAAAATCTGGCAATAGTTAATTTTTCGTGAAATATTGCATTAGAATGGTCCATTCTAAGATAACGAGATCTCCAACGATCCAAAACGAATCGGCAGAGCCTTCCTTCTCGACGCGGTTATTATTTCCAACGAAAAGGGGAAAATCACGTAGCTATTTTCTCACTGGAGAAGACGTGTGCACGCATGGTTACGCGAAGCAAGAAACGTTCGTGCAACATTTAACACGCGTTCGTGCAGGCGTGCTTCACACGCGCCGAGTTGTTCAGCGCACAAAAGCTCGCACGTAGCAGCAGAGATAATTCTGGAGGCATACTATACCGAGGAAAAAGCACCGACTCCTCGTCAGCACTTAGGTGGATAATTATCTGGCGACTGTAACGACGCTTCGTTTGACGATAAGAACTTTTAGGCTGAGAATTCCAAGCGAATCTCTCGCGCGAATATTATGCGGCAGGCATATTAATTACATGGCGTTTTTAAATTTTCACGATTGAAAATATTTGCGAGTCGGAATGTCGATAAATTGGCTGGACGTCGGATTAGAGTGGATTGACAGACGTTAGAAGATACTTCGAGCTTGTACGAATAAATTTTTTTCAATTTAGAATATGCTAACGGCATCGGTTGCTGAATAATTATTTTAATGAGTCGGCGATTAAGATACGATGGAGTAAGAAAGATAAGATAATACGTTTAATGAGACGAATTTAATGAGAAGAATACGTTTCGCTGGCTGAATTATTTCTCGCGCGAGAAAAATTATTAATTTAGAAAGCTAAATGGACGGCAGTCAAATAGGTTATCAGTAGATTATCCAATAACGAAGATTTTTAATTGGAAGTATTCGATTCATTTAATGTGTTTCTTTCGTTCAATTGCAAACACAGAATTCAATAGAAACCTTTCAAGTTCAGGATTACGTGTTAATCAAAAATTAATCGAAAGCTTGGTTAAAATTTTCTTGCGATCGGCTTCTTTTCAATTTCAATGAAAAGGCTTTCGTACCCAAACCATCGATTCAGGTAAAAACTATGGTTTCTTTTTTTTTAAATTAATCACCGATCATATCTTACAGTTTGTACTTGCAAGTATATGTAATCTCACTGCAGAGAAGAAGATCTGCAAACTGCACATGTGAATTTGTAAGTAATTGTTTATCGACTGTAATGGTTAACTGGAAGCTGAATGAATCTTTGCCTCTGTGCATAGTGCATTCGGCTAAAATTGTAGACGTCTGGCACTATAAAATTGTAGACAATCTGGTGCTATAAATCCTTGGTTATTGACTATAATGAACGGCTCGAAACTAGCAAATCTCTAGCGAATGTGTTGATCGTGTCGAACCTTGACTACTGGATAAAATGGTGTAACAAGTGTAGACCTTGGTTGCTAGATTCAGTGATACATTTAAAATTACAGTCTTGAAGTAGATACATTGTACGCGACCATAAATCTCTAGTTGTTTTGAACCTCATATCTGGTTGAGGAATAAAAATTTTCGCATTTTAATGAAAGGTTAGATGAGTAGAAAAAATTATATCAAAAGGGAAAAGTTTACGTTGCACATAATTATTGTAAGTACATCTGTGCATGATAAAGAGATTCCAGATGTTCGTGCACTTGTAGGAAATTATACATGATATGTAAAAGACATATGTATTATAGAAAATAAATTTTATATTAATATATATATAAATTATTTTATATATATTATATTATATTGTTATTACATATATTGTTATATTATAATATATATTATTTATATAAAATAAATTTAATATCATAGAGGACATCTGAACACGTGAAACACATTTTCACGCGCTGCAAATGATCTAAAATAACAGTCGAAATATAAATAATAGTAATATAACGATATATTAAAAATACTGTGTTTAAAATAATTTACGACATTTCAAAATATTTAAAAATTTTCAAGAACGAAAGTTATTTCTTCTTCTTAATTATAATCTCGAAGCTAGCTGTAATGTTGAAGTTTCGAAATTCTTAATCGAAATCAATATTACAGTGACGAAAGGAAGCTTAAGCATTAAGTTACAATAAAAATGCAATAAAAAAAAAATGTTCCAGAAAACGAATGGAAATTTCTATTTCTCCTCACCTTGATCGCACGAGTGAACAAATGTAAAATCCTTTAAATTCTAAGCAAACTCGACAATTACATCGCTCTTAATTTAGATCCGTTTAATTCTTTGTTGTCGATTCGAACGAGCGAAAAAGAAAAAGAAAAAGAATCATCCAGCGCGGGATCCTCAACACGTTGCGATTTCGAGCGAACTTTAACGCTATTCTTACGTCACATCGCGTACACGTGCTTTCTTTAAATAAATTCAGAGCGACGAATATGCAAATACACGAGTCGGCGAGTCAACGCTCGGCTTTCAGATCATGCCGGAAAGATATCGCGCCAGAGTTCTGCTATCTGTAGTCATTAAACTCTTATCTAACGAATTAAAAGCAAGACATCATCGAAGGATCGATAGCTTCGAGCGGAGAACATTTAAATAAACGTGGATGTTGGAAACGGGGATTTTTGTGGATTCTTCTTGTCGGTGGCAGGGTTTGTGAGAGTAAATCAGCACGAAATAGAAGGTGAGTGAAATCATTTGCGCGAAGAATAAAGTCGAAGCTTGTTAAGAAACTGTTGTAACGCGAGAAGTATTTTTGGACTTTTGTCATTTCTTCTTTTGTTTTTTTTTTTTTTTTTTTTTGTACAAAGAATCTGCACAATTCTCTTCTTGAGAGTTATAAAAATGCGACGTAAATGAAATTATTTATACAAAGAACGAAATTTCTTGTAAGAAAGTGTTACAATAGAAAGAAGCGTATTTTTGGATAATTTTTGTCAAATTTTTGTTTTTAGAATTATAAAAATGGAACGTAAACTATTTGTACGAAAAATAAAATTAAAACATAAAATGTTGTAATGTAAAAAATGTATTTTTCGGTGATTTTTATCTTTTTTTTCTTTTTTCTTTTTCTTTGGCGAAGAATTTATACGATTTTCTTTGTCAGAATTTCGCACATATATTCAACAATATAATAATAATATTTATACACTTTTGTAAAACGATTAAAAAGTCGAAAGATTTTTTTGTTAACACACGAACTTAATTTATTTGGAACGCTTTAAAATTTGATTATCTATATTTCTATCTTTCATTACGTTCTTCGTAAATTAAAAAAAACAAAATTGTGCATATCAAAATTCATTGCCATCACCGTATTGAAATTTATAGTCAATTGATTCCAACAAACTTCTTTTAGATACAAATCGATACAAGTTAACTGGAAACTTTTTTTACAAGCACACTTCAAAGCTATCTGTCCGCGCGGATACCTACTACGTACATTTGTTTCATTTGTTTGAAATATGTTCGATACAGAGGAAGGATGCTATCAGTAGATGAAAGCGTTCGATTATCGGGTTATAACGATGTGGTAGTCGTCGTGTTGCGGCAAAGGTAGAAAGCGACACATGCCTACATCGTAGATATTCAAACATCCATGCTGTTATCTCGGCCACTTATCACTACGATTGTAAGTTCGTCTAGCCCGTGACGTCAAGTCAAGTTACAAGAGGCACAAGTACAACGGTTGATTTATCTGGCTCATTCCTTTCCACCTTGGTAGAAAAATCGCGAGTCTCCCGTTTTGTGTATAACGCGCACAATATATCCCATTGTACATATAATTCACAAATTTTATATATATTATATTTATATATATACAATCAGCTCCCGATGTGGGTCTCGCAAGTTACGAAACAGCCTGTATGTATATATATATATATATATATATATATATATATAACGCACACAATATATAAAAAGTATCTCTGACTTTCACGTCTCACCTCAGCTTGGTCATCGAATAAAAACGGGACCCTCCGTTACTATTAATACAATGCAATAAAACAATTTGGCTTAAAACGCACAATTCCTTTTCTATTTAAAATTATCTAGGACAATTTGAAATTCACTGAAAAGCAGTAAATTAATCTCGACACTTTCGACAATTATTACTCATTCAGTTTCAATATAATTAAATAAATTAAGCCTTCTACGCTATCATTAAACATTCACGCTTAATAAAACGATTCTTGAAACGAAATAACCGAGTAAAAAATATGAAAAGTACTTTTAATTAATAATTCCCAAGCACCTGTAAGAAAATCTACCACAGTTGTGCCCCGTCGATCGAGGAACACAATTTCACGCGAAAGAAACGTCCAGCAATTCCCTCGGTGGTCGATGGTTTCGCGTTCGAGCGTTAATTTCCGTTTCAACTAAGCCTGAGATACCGATCTCAGCATAAAAAAAAGCTACGATTCCTCTTAATCTCATTTCGCGATCGAAATAGTCAGCGAACGCGACACTTCCTACCCGAGAAGAGAATCTCTCTCCGAAGAACGAACGCGGAGGAAGAAGAAAAAAAGAAAAAAAGAAAGAAAAAGAAAAGAAGAAAAGTACACGTCAAGTCGAGGGACAGAGAGAAATCGACAAAGGGAGAAGCCAGAGAGGATCGCGAAATAATAATCCACGGATCGGTGCAATTAGCGCTCGTTAATGATCGGTACGAGGGATCGGAGATTGGATCGAGGCCTAGCGAGGCGATCGCGGCGAGATAACGGACTTCAGAGAAACTAATAAACTGCGCGAAATTAGTGCTACGCGCGTGGAACTGGTGGAACGATCCGGGAATGAAGGTGTAGGCGAACGTTATGGCGCTGACCGGTATCTCGCGAACCCGCGGGAATAATTATGCGTCTGCAGAGAGCGGGATAGAGTCGTCGTTGCATCGTGTACATTCATTACAGAACCGCTCGAGAGATCTTACATTCGTTTATCTCTTGGAAAATATAGCCACGTGCAATGTGTGTGTGAGTTTTGACTATACTGATTGTTCCACGAGTGGAGAATTTTTTAAACGACGTGGTTAATTCTGGTGGAGAGAGGAATACGCAGTTGTACAGTGTAGCAACAAAAACTACGCTCGTGCTTCGTACTTTGTTTGATATTTTGTTGTTATGACAATTCCTGCATGGCTTTGGCTATATTGTACAACAACAGACACGTTCATTTATGGACGATGCGTTAAAGTACTGGCAAGGAAATTTCTAGATATTACAAGATCTATGGAATTTCACACACACAGAGTGTGTGGTCAAACTTTACATGTAAATGTAAAAATTGATAGTAAAGTGATAGTAAATCTAAGTATTAACACGGTCAAATAGTAAATCTAAGCGGTCAAAATGACCAATTTGTAATTTTTATTGGATTCTACAGACTTAAAGCAGTGTATTTTTAAAGATTTAAATGACATTTTGGAAAATATATAAATAAAAGTTTGTGCACTTTATTGTATTGTAAATCTTTTTATGTTTACTACAAATCATCCCTGAAATGGAAATTTCACGTCTCAATCGCCGATAATTCCCCGTCTTAAGATACCTATGCGCGATCAGTGTCTAAAAGAAGATCCCCGAAATACTAAGAACTAATCCCTAATCAATCTTCCTCAACACTTCCGCCGTAACTTCCAATTAATCCCACATTTATCATCAGCAGAAAATTCCAACGCGAAATCCATCTCTACGAATCTCACAATTCCCCGAATCCCGTCCGGTAAAATGAAAAACGAAAACAGAGGTCCAAGAGACGATCTTCAAAATCACCTTCGTCGCAAACCGAAGATTAACTCCCGGCCAGCCCCGACGTAGAAAAATCCTTTCTCGTAATTCCTCGAATCTGCGGATAGAGACCAAAAGGAAGAAAGAAAAAAGAAAAAGAGAGAGAGAACGAAGAAAGAATCTCGAAAATCAACTCCGAGGGATCCCGATTTCCTCGGCTCGATTTTTCAACGAATCTCTCCGAGGAATGCTGAACACGATTCGCCGAAGTATCATCAGGTGCGCGAAACGAGCCAAGCGACTCGGGTAAAGGTACTTAGGACGTAGGTGCATGCTAGGTAGGAATATGAGTGCATACACGTGAATAAAGGTTCGTGCTCGAAGCACCAGAAGACACGAGGATGCACGTATGTGTATGTGTATGTGTGTGTGGGTGTGTGTGTGTGGGTGGGTGTTGGTGTAGGTGTGGGTGCTTTGGAGCAGCGGCCTTACAAGGACGTCTGGACGTTCTAGCTTTCCCTGAGAGCCTCTGTTGCACACCTTGACTGAGACTAAACGCGTTAACGGATCTTTCGCAACTCCGTCGTTTTCGATACCGATCGCGAAGTCGCACCGCGTGTGAGATTCACGCCCCGTTTATCGGACAATTCGCGTCGATCGTCGCCCGAGCGTGCACAAAGCCGCGTTCGATACTTTGTCATCGACAAACGAACATCTGGCTGCTGTTCTCATTTCAAGCGTATTTATCGAAATTAGCTTCGCGTTTATCAGTTTCTCATTACCTGATTCAACCTTTCACTAATTTTTGATTTTCTAAGCCAAAGAGTCGTATCAACGAACGTAACTTGGTTTAGGATGAAACTTTGCATCCTCTCCGACCTTTCATTGCTGATTTTCAAATTTAAACAACTGTTTAGTATATACTTCAATCAAATGGAGTTGCACACCGTTATTATATTTTACAAGTAAGAAGCTCAAAGGCAGATTCGAAGATGATTAATTATAGTAAAACGAAACTTCTAACGTACAGTAGAAATTTGTATATTTCTATATTTAAAATTTATTCTTGTAATATGAAAAAGATTTTCGAAAAAATTCCTATCTTGCAAGTAAAATATAGTGAAAATGTAATCGAAGTAAAATTTGATACAACAACGTTCAAATTAGTTCTAACCTTTACCCGTACATTTAACAGAACAGTCGTATCATTTCCATAAACACGATACTACTTTTATCATAAGGAAACTACCTCTTCACGAAGAGTTCCAAGAACAGATTTTAATTGTTGCATGTCGTAATCGACGTACTTTTCATCAATCACGCCGTTGCTAAACGACTGACTTTTAGAAGATTGATCGCATCCAATCATCGTAATAAAAATTGGAAATGATAGATAAAAGACGTTTAAAATGTTAGACGTTTTGGTAATACGTTGTCTCTTTACGATACGATTCGTTCATTTATCTCTGGATTTGAAATGAAAGCAAAAGTCAATTATAAAATTCTATTCTCACTATAGACGGAAGACAACAATGAAAATATTTAACTCTTTCAGAGCGTGAGATATTTATTTCCAACTTCAGCTTTTTTTTTTTCTAGTCGATAAATATGAATTTATTCTATTCCATTCGTTCTAATTCTATAATAAATCTCTATTGATATTTAAATTTCTACGATAAAGTATATAATATAAACTTTGATCAAATCATTTCTCAGTGAAAACGTTTTAGGGGAAAGAAAGAAACGCACATAAATTCTCGCTGAATCTTGCAAGAATAAAAAACCTGTATTCCTTTAGATCTTTCGACCATAATAATCCGAAATCCCAGCGAATTAACTTGTGATAAACCTCGCGAACGTAAAAAAAGAAAGACCACGTTCTTTCGAACTCTTCAATTGTCAAACATTAATTCACAACGAGCTTCGACTCATTGACTCACCTGATTTGTATTCTAGTTCACGAATTCGCAACGAATCCCAAAACCCCCAGAGGTCCCTACAAATTAATTCGCAGCAAGGGGCACAAAAACCGAAAGGTCCCTCCGCGAACAAATTCCCTTTCCGCCCGGCACATCAATAACTCCAAACAACAAAAAACTCCTACCTTCGTTATTGAAGCTCTCGTCGAACACAATCTTGACAGTGGTCGACGACGACGACGACGAAGAAGAAGAAGAAGAAGAAAAAGAAGAAGACGAAGACTCGTTGGATCGTTCCCTCAAGAAGCTGCCGAGAGTCTCCTCCGCAGGGTCGCGACTTCCATCGACGTTCCCCTCGATCGTCTCCTGCTTCGTTATGCGTACACCAGTCCATAATATCACCAGGAATAGCACCAGCAGCGCGATGCTGATCAGCGCGACGACGGTCGAGGCGCGATTCGAGATTCGCGACATGTCTGCGACTCCTTTGCCAGCAACGCACATTTAAACCGACCTGTTTCTCTGTTATTTGTTGTTCCTCGACTCGTTAGCCACCGGCGGAATCCCGAGAGTTCAGAAGGAAAGAATTGTTCGTACGTTGCCTCTCGACTCGTTGAACATGGAAAGATCGGCGATCGGAAGACGAGAATTGCTCCGAGAGTCGCTCACTTCTCGACTCGTTGATCTCGACCGGTAGATCACCGAGTCAGAAGCGAATTACACTCGCTTCGGGTGTCGACTCGTTGACCATCCGATTCAAAATTCACCAGCGGTTTGCCATTCGACTTGCCGTCAGCCACCGGGAGAGGTTCGAGCGAGGAGAGGCAAGAGGAAGGATGCTGGCCAGATCCTGGTCCGATTACACGCCAGCCAGTCGAGCAGTCAGTCGATCATTTTCGTGGCTTCGAGCCACGAGGGAAGACGAAGTCCGACCAAGAGGAGAGAGGAGGGATTATCGCGGCGGCACCAGGTCATTCGCCACTCTGCGCCACCCTCGAGCGCCACCATAGAGTCCTTCCTCGCAGCCGGTGATCTCAAGGCTTCCACGTTTCGTTCCTTCGAGAAGAGAACCAGCCACGGCTAAATCCAACGGGGATCTAACCGCGGAATGCCCATTAAGGAGGGCCGTTCTTCGATTCGCCGTGCCAGCTATCCTGCCACGCTTTGTCGTTACGCTTTCTCTCGCTTAACCTCTCGCTGGTTAATACGACCGCGATCACCTTCTTGTCTTCGACATATGACCGAGCGAAGCGGATTCTGGATCGTTAGGGAAGCGAGGGCATAGCAGAGGCTTAGAGATCCGGTCGACGTGGTTGTTCGCGCTACGGTCAGTGAGGGTCCGTCGCTTGTTCCGGCTTCATTTCGAACTGGAAACAGAAAGAATTGTTGATGTTAGATGTTTGGCGGTGATGGAGAGTCGAATCTTAAGATTAAGGAACCGACTACTGAAGCATGAAATTTCCAACAGTGACGATCAAAAGTGAAGAACACAAACTTTCATTTATAGATTTCGATCAAATGAAAAATCATGTGGTTGTCTAAAAATGTACTGTTTCGTATCTACAGGATTTCTAACAGAATATAATAAATTGGTTCTTTTGACCATTTTGGTAGCTCTAATGTTGAGAAGCAGAATTATATATTTTTACATATTATGCACACTATTGAACTTTACATGAACAAATATATAAAAATCCGTGATCTAGTTATCAGTTTTCGGTTCACGAAGTTCACCAATATGACTCCTCAACTATTGGTACATTGATGGACACAGAAAAGTATAAGAAAATTATAGGAAATATAAATGCGAGATATAATTCATATTTTTATATATATTATTTATATTAAAATTATTTACTATGAAATTCTGTGAAATATAATTATTACATTTAATAGAAACAAAGATAATTGATAGTTAGTATCTAGCATAAAGGTGACTAGTTCTCACGTAGATTGTATATATATATTTGTATATTGATTGTATATATATATATATAAATAATTATAAATATTTATATATTAATATAATGTTTATATAATATTTATATAATATAATAAATTATAAATAATTATATAATATATAAATTATTCTTTACTATAATCAGATTGTATATATAAATAATTACAAATATTTGTATAATATTAATATAATGTTTATATGATATTTATATAACATAATAAATTTTAAATAATTATATAATTATATAATATATAAATTATTCTTTACTATGATCAGATTGTATATATAAATAATTACAAATATTTGTATAATATTAATATAATGTTTATATGATATTTATATAGCATAATAAATTATAAATAATTATATAATTATAAAACACATAAATTATTCTTTACTACGATAACAACAAACGTCGCAAAATTCAACAACCACGCGGCACAGCTCTCGTTCAATTGTATTCAGTTAAGTTTCCAAGGGAAATGGTCAACCAGAGGACAAAGGAACAAGCTGGAGAAGAAACGAGAATGGTTTCCACCCGACACACCAGATGATTTCCCCATGTCGGGCAATTTGACCGTGCGAATCGCCGTGAAACCGATTCGTGTCGCGTTAAACATTTAAGACGCGGCGCGTCGTTTTCTTATCGCGCGACACGGAGACCACCGTCGCGAATAAATTTCCGATCGTATCGTCGGAATGGGAAGGGAAGCGAGAGAAGGTATCAGCGATTAATTGACGCGTTGCTGATTGGATCGAGCAGCCGCGTTAATTCGGAAATAATTGACTCAAGGCACGCGCGAATCCAGCTGGAAATCGTCTGTCTCAGGCTCTCTCTTCGAGAGAGATCGAACGCGAGGAGAAAAGGTCTGAAGGCTGTTATTATTTGTAGTTATTGTCTCTATCAAGTTGCACGGAATTGTGTGGAATTGTAGAAAATAAATGGGAAGGAAAATGTTACGCTCTGTTGTTGGCTGAGATGTGAAATGAAACTAGGAAATATTTGCAGATTTAGATTTAAAGATTTCGACGATTTCGGAAATTTGAGAGACTTTCAGATTTAGAAAACTCGAGGGGCTAAGCGTTTCCGGAGGAAAATTAGGCAGCTGAACAATTTGAGATTTTGACAGTCCAAAATTCAAGGATTCATAATTTTCTTTTTTTTCGTAAGTCATGAATTAAAAAATTCGGATATTCGTTAATCTAAAGAATGCAAATTCTACTATACCCAATTATGTAAAACTCTCTGGTCAATCAAATAAAATAAAATTCCTCAAACTCTTTTCTAAGACAGTTCCCTCGTCAATTACCTAAAACGTTCATGATTCATTCTAAGTAACCATTTTGGCCATTCTGACAACGTAGCCATCAGCATTAACACACAAACGAACGTTCGTTCGACGCGTAGCTTCCGTAACTTTCTTATTTGAATCTCTAAGCGTACGACGAAAATCTAAAAGTCTAGACGAAAGAACCGCAAGGAACGTGTTCGATAAAAATAACACCGAAATTGTTTCTCATTTTTCTGTACAAACGCGAGTCGCGATCTACGGTGTGGTTCCAGACGTGGCAGCCCTTGAGCTCTAATTTACGACAACCAGCCACGAGAAAAAAAAAAAAAAAGAATCAAGCGACGAAAAATAGGAAGACTAAAGATCTTATCGTTAGCAAATCGTTGATTGTTGCACAAATGTGAATTATCGTAGAGACTTTTCGTTTCTCTTCGAAGTTTTAAAGGCTCGAAGATTGAAAAACTCAAGATTTGGAAATTTGAAAAATTGAAAATTCAAGGGATAAAAATATCCGAAGGTTGGGAAATTCGAAAGCTAGAAAATTCGAACTCTGAAACATTCGAAAGTTGAAAATCCCAAATTCCGTTCCTTCAAAAGAATATGAATTTTTCTTAACTTTCCTTCAAGTTGTTCGCGTCGTTTAGCGTTTCGATTCCTCGACCAGGCTTTTCACTGGGTATCGGAAGCTAAGTTTTGGTTTGGTCTCTCGACGACCAGAAGTGGGAATCGGTAATTAGACCAAGTCAGACGGTGTATAAATAGCGCTCAACGATTTCTTTCATGCGTTTCATCGAACGGTTCTCCGAATCTTCCGACCAGTTCTCCTTAACTGCAAAACAGCCTGGGTTGTTTCTCTTTCTCATTTCTCGAAAATTTCTTCGTCCATCGACGGATTTGCGAGATCGTTGCAATAAATTACTTCAAAAATTCTAAAGTGTGACAGATTAATAGCTCGTGTGGATTATGTGTTACGTTACAAAACGTAGAAAAAAATCACACACGCACACACATACATCAAATAAATATTACATATATTTCATCAAACAAATATAATATATATATATATATATATATATATACGTTTAAAAAAACAATACTGAAAATTTTTAATGCAATTTCACACTTTTCACAGGCAGAACCAAAGAAATGGAATCTATGTATGCAAAAATTGATCTATTTTGAATATTTTATACATCGTTCTATGTATTACAGACATTCTTTCGTGCATTTCTTACAAAAGTGTGAAAATCCACGGTAAATGCAACATCTCGAAAAACAAATAACCAGGGCCTCGAACTCTTTCAATAGAACTTAACTACCCAACGTGCACGCGGAGAATTAATAACCCTCGTATCCATTAGCATTTATCGAGCAAAGGAAACACCATCGATCAAGGATTCAAGAGCGGGATTTATTCAAAGAGCAACCGTAAGAATCACCGGCTCGGAGCCCCCAAGGATCTTTTTGTCGGGGCCTCTAACCTCTAACACGCAGACCAATTCTACACGATTCTAACGAACATCATCACACAGAGTTGCCTCTCTCGCGCGGTAGAAAATCAAAGAATCAAACTGTACAAAAGCAACGAAACGCTTATATATGTATTTCTGCGGTCTCCGCGTGCAACATAGTGACTAACCTACACCACCTTTCAAAAGTTTGCTCGCGTTTGCTGAGATACGACTTTAAACGTGGAATTTTTGAAAGTCAGTAAACGTGTGTAGAAAATAAAATTGTTATTCGCGTCAAACCTCGTGGAAGTAGAATTTTATTAATTCAGAAGCCTTTCGACTCATACGAGTTTCTGAACTCTTTGAATTCAATTTAACTTAGTGTATTTGTAATTGAAATATACGCATTATACAACATATACAAGCTGTTTCAATATTGTTACGCGCGAAATATTTTACACGATAAAGGAATTAAATTTAATTAAATATTTAGTTGAATGTTTTAAACATGATATAGTATATGATATTTTAAATATTATTACATATTATTAATATTATCGTGCGTTTTATTATATACGTTGAGGAAAATTTCGATGCTTGATCAATGAAATTTCTATCAATCGACCTCGATCGTCCGAAACGTGAACTTCTACCGTACGAATAAAAAAATCATCAGTTATATAAATCAATTATATAAACCGCTTGTTTTCCGACGATGTCACATCGTCACAGAGTGTATTTATTTTTAATCTATCAAAGTGAAATTGATTGAAAAATTGCAAATAAATA
Organism: Tetragonisca angustula; assembly: GCA_036937485.2. Taxonomy (NCBI): domain Eukaryota; kingdom Metazoa; phylum Arthropoda; class Insecta; order Hymenoptera; family Apidae; genus Tetragonisca; species Tetragonisca angustula. The sequence continues at coordinate 206,880 of JAWNGG020000280.1, read as the reverse complement.
AATTTCACATTCATATAAAATCTACGAGAAGTCACAAACTACAAAGTTCGGCGGTATTTTGAATCTGTTAAATCTCTATACAGAGGTTAAATTGCACATCGATCGTTTCGATGGCTTCTAATTTTCAATGCTGTTTCTAGAAGATGGACCAAAGTGGCGACACTTGTGAAAGGTAGTGTATAGCTGGCCACAGTCTGGTATCACCGAGCAACATAAACGCCACGGTAATGAAAGCTGGAGAGAAGCATTACAGAGGCGGTGTGCGTCGAGTCTGCGGCCACGAGGAACGACGACGACGTCGCCGAGTGAAATATAAAAGCGGCGCTCGACGTCGGCTGCTGACCTCGCCAGTCACTTAAGGTCTGGGTCAAACTATTCTTGTCGCGTACCTTTCCTAGTCCGATCCATCGATCGATCAATCTTTGTCTGTGAATTCTCTGTCTGCCGGCTAACGCACCGACACATAAGTCAGCGTCTCCCCGAACGTCTCGATTAGAATTGGACTTATTGGCGAGATATTTCAGCTAATTTCGTAGTTTCGCGAGGCTATTATCTTTTATTAAATTTTCACATTTTGGATATACTTGAAGAAAACACACACTAGATACATGTGTCTATCAAGTTATTCGTTGATCTAAAAAGAAGAAAATTGTTTTGAAGTATGTTTGTCTAATGTGGATGAAAGAGAATTCAAAAGTTTAGACAAATGGAAAATTCGAGAATCGCGACTTGAAGGTTCGAAAGATTTTAACTTTACAGAAATCCAGAGAGTTTCGAACTAAGAAGTGAGTTGAAAGTACAAAAATTTAGTAATTCAGTAATTTAAGGAATCTAAGAAACGAGTTGGGGAAGTCGGGAGAGTACATCCAAGGATTCGAGAGATGAAAAACTTACGAACTAAAGTAACTTTATAGCAATTTGATAACCAAAAATTATAAATTTAAAATTTCTAAATTATATATAATTATATATATGATTAAACTAAAAATTCTAAATTATGAAATTTAAAAATATAAATTATAAAATTATAAAAATTATGAATTTCTCTCTACGATTTAATCTTATCTCCTTCAAGCAAAACTGACGACACTCTATCGATGTTAAAGTCTGCACAGTCGTCATTGATCGTGACAAAAGAATATGAATATTAGATATGAATAATCAAATTTCTTTACAGATTGACCACTCTCATTTGCATAAGGAAGTGTTATCGAAGAATATACTAAGAATATAATTTACTCGCTTGTAAACGCGACGCTTCTGCAACTTGCACCGTCGTGTAACGTCGAGTCGTTGCACTTTGAAAATTTATTCCACAAAGTTCCGCATAACAGACACTTTGTTTCTCGTCTCGCGCAACCGCGATCGTAATCGTTCGCAGAATGTATTATTAGTTGCATTTGCATATCTGATCTGCATTGATATTCAATTAACATTTTCGATTTATAACTGTGACTTAATCGACAGGCTCCCTCCGTTACATACATAGCTGCTGAGTCGAGAATTGTCGTTACTTTCTATCGTATACGCTTTTATTTACTGATCAAGACGATGAAAATTTTATGAATGGCTCGCTCTTTTTTCTTTCTTTGGATGAGTCATTAGTTGGCAGGGATTTGTCACGATTGATTTTTGAAATTTAAATGTACCTTAATTTGTCTGATCTTTCGTAAATGTCGGGTATTACTCTTTTATTACTCTTTTTGGATATTACGAGCATTGGAGTATAGAATTGGAGAAATTTGAAGATTATAATTTAATTTATTAATATTTCAATTCATCAGAGTAAAGTGTAATGATGATAGAGATCTTCAATTTCTGTACAGAACTACACGTGCTTTTTTCGTAAAATCTATAAATGCACTAGATAATAATTCAAAAAACTTACACATTAGAAAATTCAAAGATTGAATGCTCAGAGATAGAGAAAAATAAATTTTAAGGATTAAATTTCGAGTTTTGAAAACGCGCTTTGCATGTTAGTAAAAAAAAAAAAAAGAAATTTCTTCCGTGATCCAGATAAAATCCAACCTCTAAGAGGTTGTTGGATAATAAGATTGTATAATGAGACTCCGGCGTCAAATATTCAGGCTAAAAATTATTGACTCATTTGTAACAGCTCCTCGCACGTCCGTTTCTAAACGGAGCGTAAGAAAATCACTTAAGCAAATTTGCGAGTGAAACGGGCGTCATAAATATCGGTGTCGCGCGAGACACGTGCACATGACAGAATTTGAATCTCGCTTGCTTGGTTGTTCATCGTTCGAGTATCACTTAATGCTCGCCAAACGACAAGGTGTTCGTTAAATTTCAATTCGTATGTCGCTGCCACGAATAAAATTCGAACGTACCGCCTCTTTCTCTCTCGTGATCCACAGTTTTTGCCGTAAACACGGCGAAAAACAATTTTCTTTTCGATTTTACGATAAGGAAGTCTCGACGAGACACGCGACTTGGATTCTTGAAATTCCTTGAAGAAATTCGGTTACAACAAACAATAAATAACGAAGCACGTGTAGATATATATATATATAGTGTGTTGTATAAAAGGTATCGTAATGATTATAATGATACAGTTTGAAACCAGTCTGAAAATGTATATAGAAAAAAAATTGACACAATATATGTGTGTATAAAAAAAGAAAAAAAAATGAAAAGAGAAAATGTACATGAAGAAAGAAAATGTATAAAAGAAAATATGAAATTCTGTTTGGAATACCAGCAAATGTCATAGGAATAAAAAGAAAATGTTGGCGTCGAATATAGATTATCTATATGCAGGTGACATTAACTTGAGAATTTCTGGGTGTAATTTTCATTGATTACGCCTTGTCAGAAGATATCGAAAAGGTGGCGTTATCAAACGATAAAAGCGTGACGAAATTATTCGTACTAATTTTAAACAGTCAATTACACATATCTCAATTGAAAAACAGGCAGTATCGCGCATCATACGACAGTACAGAAAAACTTTAAAAACAAAACCAAGCCTGGTATCTTAATATAAAAGCACTTTTAGATATCACACTATCTCCTTATCGTGCGTTGCCCCCGGCGCCGGATTAAATTGTCACCAAGATCTCCCTGCGAGTTCTGCTTCGAGTTCAACTTCAACTCGAAGACAATTTCCAAGGAGTTGCCTAAAAGATGACAAAAGCTAGTCGAACAAAATGGTCGATACATTGTCCAATAAAGATTTTCTCTCTCAAAAGTTTCGAAAGAAATTCGCTTTTTGTTTCGCACGTAGTTACCTAATGGTTGTGACCAAGAAAGAGGAAGAAACCAAACGAAACACCGATCACGAGTCGTCTAGCTAGATTAACGAATTCAGAACGGACACGTTCTGATTGACGACGAAGCGTCACGTTACTTCGCAATGCTTCGGAATGCAAAATCGCGGCGAACGAGCTGGTCTCGTTGCTTACGAAGGTCCGTCTCGTTTGTAAGTGTCGAAACATCGAGATCCAACCTGAGGAACCAGAGAATCGACACGCTGCAAAAACAATCCAATTTACGTCGCGAAATTTTCAACGTACACCTGCGTGCTTTTAATTAACCATTAAATGGTATCATTGGACTCTCGTTTGCGGGAGAGCGAGACGATTTATGGATTGAATTGACTACATTTGGCGAAGTGAAGCGGGGAATTGTTAATTTCATTTAGACAAAGTGTAAAATCAAATCAAATATCCCAAATTTCTGTAACCCAATGCAAATCGGTATTGTATAGTCATCCGTGATCAAATGACAAACGATGATTTTAGATTCTTAGAAAATATATAATTTCGGACGTGATAGTTGCTATCGATAATTTGCCTCTTGCAATTTCGACGCGTGTAGAAATTTTTGCAACGAGCAACGAGTTTGCAGGATTTTCATTAAATTTCTTTCTTTCGGCTTTTCCTTCGATTTGATCGTATACGAAATTGCCAAAATTTTACTTCGTATTTTTCTACCTAATCTATTTAATACATTTAATATCGTATTTAATGGGTTTTAATTAATTTTTGTAATAAATAATACACTGATTTCCAGAACTATATAATAACTCTTTACAAACAGAAATAATCGCTTGTGATTCTGTAGAAATATAGCGAAATAATTGCTCTGTTCATTTCTGCTTCCTAATAAAGTTCAACTATCACAATACACGTGTCTATTAAAAAGATTTCGTTTTGTTTATCCTGAACGAACATCAATCAGCGTAAAGTCAACAACATAATTTTGTAATTTGCCGTACGTATTCTAAAAATAAATCCCTGAAGAAAGAAGAGTGGAATCGTAGGAACAGCAATGAATGAGAAGCAAAACAATCAAAATCTACCAGGGAGCCGAAATTAGAGGCTGGAAAGAACTAAAGCTGATTTTTCAAAAACAATCACGCTTGCTTTCAATTTATTTGGTAAAATTCTCAAACACTTTCTATATTTTTACGTTTATTTTAAGGATATTCACGCAACCAACAGCTCGACAGATAATCGTTGCAGATAATGTTTTGTCGATTGATCTTATAAGGAAACGCAAAAGGCTTGTTGTCCTTCGTTTTAGAAAAAAAATTTTCGAGCGATGCACTCGACGTGAAACAAATTGCTGGAAAATTGAGTTGCACACGTGTAATTTATCGTTATTCATAAATATCACCGCTTGCAAAGAAAAATTGTGATCTTTTTAGCGGAAGCTTCTGTCGTAAATCATTACTCTTCGACATTCATGGTATTTGTCGATTTCAATGTCTAATTGATAATCCGCCTCGTTTAAAAAGTTTCAGAAGTTTCTCTTAATTGTTGGAACTGTGTGTGTATTAAAAGAATTAGAGAAATTATTACATGTGTATTCTTACAAAACAGTTCTGAATTTGGTGACGAATATTCCTGCAAATTAATGAGATAATAAAAACTGAATATTCCACTTATAGCACTAAATCATTGAATATATAATTGTCTTTATAAATCTTTCAGAAGTACAGTTATACGTACGGATATAAAATGTTGCTCAGAACTGAAGAATAATAATTTTTATTCTCTCAAATCCCTTCGTTCGATATATTTAACATTTTAGAAATTATTTATTTGAAAGAAAATCATGCCAAATTATTGAAGAACCCTATATATCCTAATGTCGCCAATCAAAGAAATAATTTTTAGAATCTTTTTTAGTTTAAAGAGAGTACAATTAATCCTCGTAATGTCCAAACGTCTGTAAGAACCGATCGAAACTATTTTCAGAGAAACGGGAGAATTACTTATTGACAACTTGTTTGTCGAATGCAGGAAAAGAAAAGAAAACGATAAAGAAATTGGAATGTGACAAAATGACATGTGATTTCTCTTTCGAAAACGTGGCGGCCAACTTCCGCCTGTTATTATCGATTTTTAATTAAGTTCGGCGCTCGATTATAAGAAGCCGCGAAGCTCGTTTAACCTCTATTTATGGCCTTCGGCGTTAATGCATGAGAATGCAACTAATTTACAAGCGGTGTCGCCGAAACGAAAAAAGAAACGACGAAGACGAGAGAAGAGGAAGAGCGAAGAAACGACTAAATCAGCTGTGACGTTCGTTTCCTTTATAAATGATTGGCTTTCGAATTCTGGAAACAACTTTTTCTGACGCACTATAAAAAATTAACTAAAGACGCTGTGCCCATCGTGAAACAAAAATTCTATTATAGAAAGAATACTCTATAGAAAATTACTCGAAATGTTAATTTCAATTAAGGAGGAAAATGTGAATTAAACTAAATGTAAACGTCGTTTCCAAATTAAATTATTTATTCATTCGACTGATTGCACTTTAATTGATTAAGTTTAAAAATGATTAAAATATGTTTAAAAATAACGAAAAGCAAATATATTATTGATGTAATATTCTGAACTTCAAATTGACTTCTTCCATTTGATCGAGGCGAATAAATTTTCGACGACGTGATTTTAGCCGAGCGGCATTCAAATTCAGAAGAGACATAAGGAATTATCTGAATTAACGAGCTTACCAAAAAGAAGAAACCAGAAAATCTTTCGCATCAATCTTAATTTTAAGTCCTTTGCAAAAAAATTCTAAAATCATTATCATTCTCAATTATATAAATATCAAGTAATAAATTACAATGCGTTTAATTGAAATTAATTGTAATTACAGTAATAAAATTAACTGTAATAACATGTGTTATTCATAGTCATATTCTTCTGTGATATTTGAAATAACATCAGATGAAAAATTAATAAAAATTGTTACAAAAGTAAAAGACGTTAGGCGGAATAAAAAAGTATTCTTTTGCTGCTTAACCGAGAATACAAATAAGATTAAAACAAATGCAATTAATTTTAGTCAATAATAAATCAAAAATAAATCAACATTTTCTGAACCACCTCTAGAAAATCGGGGAATTTATATGATTTTGATGCAGTGATTATGGCACGAGGAGAAGTGTTATATCACTCTGTCTTCGCGTAACCTTTTCATAAAGTTCGTACAAACTGTGATACACGATGAACAGTTAGCATTAGCGCCAAATAATCTTATCTATTCCAAGCTATTTTACTAGTAATTTATTTGGATTCCCATAAATAATTCGAAGATAACGTTACTCCGGATGCTGTTAAAATCATTCAGTCCTAAATATCTTACGCTTTTATTTCAAAAGAATGACATAAATATAGTACGTGCAATTAATTACTAGAAACTGAATTGCTCTTCTCTTTGAATGGGTAAAAAGTTGATTCCGAGAAAAATTGGCTAAATTTATTAGTTTTAATTATGTTGTATTCTCTTCACAACTAATTATGTTCGTAGTAAAAGGAATTATAAAAGTTTCACTATCTCTCTAAGAAATTGAGAGTAATTCACATATTAAATAAAAAGGCTAAATGAAACAAAGGCCAAACAGCTATATTTTAATACAGTATCAATGTTGCTCAGAACTGCAGGCACGTAATTGAAAATCACGAATGATAAATAATAAAATAATGAAAAAAATTAGAGTTTCACGATTCAAAATGCGCACGTAAGATTTCACTGAATGAGCGATAAATGGCCATACGACGTTCGTGTTTCGTACATCATCGTTGACCTTTCCTTTAACGTGGCAGACGAACTCGTTGGCAAAATTTAGAAAAAAGCACACGCAAGAAAATGAGAGTTTACAGAGACATCGCACGCACGAAAATAACGCGAACGAAAACAGTCTTAACCGAACCAGTCCTGTCTCCGTTACTTTCTCAGGATTTCGCGAAACGTCTAAATAAAAAAAAGAGGAGATAAGATCGATCAATTCGCGAGTAACCTTGGTCTTTACATCTTGTAGACACGATTCGACGATAAAAATATTATCCGATTTACAGGATTTAAATAGCAACGAACTGGCAAACTGGCAAACTGGCAAACGTGAAACTAGTGGTAGACAAAGCGTATATCTTGAATGAAAAAATTGATTTTTTAATACTTTATCAGACTTGGTGAATAAGGTAACGAATAAATTAAACATTAAATATTGGACAGTAGGCATTAACTGCTGTTTGAGTGATTTACAATAGCTTCAATTAAGTTACACAATTTTAATTTATAGATTAATAATAAATAGCAATAGACTTTTGCTTAAGATAAAATTAAACACACGAAACATTATTTTAATAAAATAGATATTTAAAAAAGCTTAAATCCAATTAAAATTATCATGGTCACCTATTATTCGATAATACCAGTTGAAAGTTAAAAATCAAATATTGAATGTTAAATGTTAAATGTTAAATATTAAATATTAATTGAGTAAACGTTTGTTGAAGGAAGCCTGAAGTGAATAGTCAATCAAGTGACCTGGGTTCACGTTACAGTATGTTGAATGAAACGCGGATTTGTATCGCTTTTAAAATGTACGCTATTGTGTCCTAAATACAAAGATTTCTTGTGAATTTCTACGTTGAATGGAGCTGCGTAAACATTGACTAAGCCAATTTTGTAGTACTATTCACGCTGTGTTGAGAAACAGCGTGGAGAGAAATTCGTAACAAAATAAGAAAATATTTTCATAATTTTCATATATTAAGAGTGCCGTTTTAAAACACTAACTGATATAAAGATAGATAACCAGTGAATCATAGTTCCTTTGTTACTAAAAAAAAAAAAGATATAAAATTCTTTAATTTCGAAAACGGAATCAAATTTACGATTCTCATCACAGAAACACGACTTTTTTCACAAAAGTAACTTACAATCAACATACTCGTACATTTCTTAATTTACTAAAAATAATCTTAATTTTAAGTCCTTTGAAAAAAATTCTAAAATCATTATCATTCTCAGTTACATAAATATCAAGTAATAAATTACAACGCGTTTAATTGAAATTAATTGTAATTACAGTTAAAATTAACTGTGGTCATATTTTAACAATTAAAATATTACAATTATTACGCACAATCTATATCGAGGAAAAATGGCGTCTTTAAGGAAATTCAAATATTGGCGCGCCAAAAGTTGTGCCGCTGTTCTGATTGTCAGTATCAATGAAACGAAGGAAATTTATGACCGTCTGAGGCTAGTGTCGTGTACTAAAAATAAAAAAAAATATAAATATCACATAAGGTCGCGTCACGATAACAAAACAGCGAATCTAACCTTCTTCTTTTTTTTCGCGCGGATGCGACAATCATTCTTAAAAATCGTTGACACGATTGCATACTTAATTCGCGTCGTTTGACTCGTTTGAAGTGATACAACAATAATTCACTTACCTTCTACCATGCAGCGAACACATGCAGTTATACATCGGACAAAACGTTTTTACTTTTCAATCTTCGTTTATCGACCATTTTCCATCCATTTCTTCGAACCGATACCGCGAATATTTAAGAATTCCACCACTCGAATCTCGTTCATTACCGAAGATACTCTCGACGAACAAATTTCAACGCGACACGTTACATTTTCCAGCGGTAGACATGGCCGTTAGATCGCGAGTGTACGATTTTGTAAGAATATTTCGATAATCGAATGGTTCAAAGTTGTTTGATTGTGATATCGCGATTGTCACGCTACCGCCGACCAATTGGAGCATCTCCCTTCAAAATTCGCGCGACGAACTCTGTCGTAAAGATGAGTTCTCATATCTTTCAATTTTTCAAAGAAAAATCAACCAGTACGTAAACTATTCAAGTGACTTTCTATTCTCATAAACATAACTGAAGAAAAATAAATCCTTTCTCTCAATAAATGATTATAACTGCTGTAAATGTTGTAATAAATATTGTAGACAGATATTATAGGTTATTATCGATTATTGTAGATATTTCTTACATTTTTATCTCTAGATTTAAATTTACCTACATAGGTACATAAGTAGCTACATAAACGTTCACACTCTGCGATTAATTAATTTATCGCGTCAATCTTTCATAACAGAATCTGTACAAGGTATATACACGATGTATTACAGAAAGAGTCGGTGTTATCGAGTAATCGGCTGGTCCACGTGTTTCTCGACTAGCGTGGCACCTGCTATGGAAACCAACCTACCTCTGAATTCGCGATCCGGTGCTCCAAAGATCGATAACGGTTGTCCGGAACCGCAGAGTCTCCTCTGACACTTCTCGACGTTGCACCGTGACAATTCAGCGGGAAATTCGAAGATTGTACAGGGAGAACCGTGGACGAAAACACGCATGAAGATGAACAAAGCGGCAGATCGTGTGTCAAGGATGACGACGATGTAAGAAGTGAACTGAAAACACGCGACACGAGCCGCTAGCACGCACCGACTGAACGCGAACGCGAACGCGAACAGACCTCTGGTATCGGCCACGGGCAGCGATCTCCCTAACAACATCATCCCCACCACACTTACCCACAGTACTGCGAGCTATTCGGACGAATATTGTTATTCCAATAGAATTGTGTCCTTTTGCACGAGATACAATATTTACATTGAATGCTGTCTCCGTCAGGGCCGATTGTTTTTGTCCGTGGTGCCGATTTGAGATAAATTCCACGAAATGAAATCTCTCAGTCGACAGATACCTTTTCAGGGTGCACCAAATGAAACAGAAGTGACAACTCTGAAAGAATTCTTCGACAGAATCATAACACACCTGCGTATGTAAAGATGAAATTTAAGATGTTAAAACTTTGCTAATTGTAAGACTGATGTGAAAGTAGCTAGCTAACAACAGTACAAGTAAAGAATGCTGAAAAATTGGAGTACTGCGGAGTCTTTTTATAGTTGATATTTCTTTCGTGTTGTTTGATTGTCAAATGAATAAATTATGCCTTGTGAATTATAATTTATATTTTGCTATGATGCTACGGTGAAAGCGTTCTTCAAGTGTACCTTTTTCTTGCAAGTAATAAGCGACTTGTTATCAAGAGCACCTGTAATTTTTCAGCTTCTTTACATATCAAATACTATCACCGCGTAATAGAATCAAACCCTTGTTCTGCACATGATATAGAGTCATCACATGAATATATATAGTCATCACCTGCTTTTTATCTATAAACATTTATCATGTAACAGGTGGAACCTATAAACGTGGAATCTATGAAAAGTCAAATTTACATTATCAATGTATACGATACATTCATTAATTAATTTAATCAGATATACATTTAGACAATATTCCATCTGATAAAAGATATTGTTAGATTATGGAAGACAATATTAGCAAGAGACAAAAAGACATAGAATTTATTAATTTCAATGTTCTAAATAAAATTAAAATTTAATGATTATTAAATAAGGATATTTATATATTTAATATTAGAACTGAATGAAACCTTGCATAAACTATTCTTTCTTCGCATAGTAATCTTGTTAGCATCTTAACTCCACTGTTAACTCCAAGTATGAAGTAGTAGGAAAACTATTTAAGAGCTGATTTTTATTCGTCTGAAACAAATAGTTGATAATTAATATTAGTTGATGTCAGAAAAGAACTTTATTTCTATTTCATCCTTTTTTCTTTCTATTTATATTTCACATTCAATACTTATTTTTATATTTTATATTATACTTTATCAGAGACGATTTTATCCTTCATAAAAATAAGTATATTATTTATTATTTAAAATTGTTACATCTCATATATAATATTTTTATAATACACAAACTTTAATTTAATTCATATGTACTTGGCGCCGTGTATATGTGTATCGATATGCTCTCTACTATGCCGACCGTCGACTTTATCACAGTCACAGACCAGGTATATGAATAGACCTTGCACCTTATGGGGTTTCGTGGCTGGGAATCTGAGATACCGACATAGTAAAAAATCACTGATTTTTTAGCGCACTCTGCGTTTAAAGAATAGTGAATTGGGGAATTACAGGTAAAACGATTAAAGTTGGTCAAGTAGTGAATGCGCCAGGAATATTTTGAAACCCATTACAGTGTTGTCAAACTTTCAATACCGAAATGTGAAGTTAGTAACTAATCGAAATCATTTTACTACATATATATACGTCAGAAAGAGCAATCGATATAATTTTTCACGTTATCGATCTATCGATTGAGATATATTCATATACTGACAATGAGATGTACTCGTATAACATATTTTTGGCGGAAAGCAAGTAAGAAGCATCATCCAGAAATTATCAGGTAAAGACTACAAACAATAGCTTTTAGATTTGTTTTTGTTTTATTAAATGTGTCTACAATTTAAAATAATGGGTATTGTTTAAAAAAGTTATTATACATTCAATTCGATCAGTAATATTGGTTAGAAGTGAAACTATATATTTCTAATGTTAATCTATGTCGATTATCAAATTATAATTAATGATAAATCAATTTTATTTATTTAACATTTATTCATACATCCTTAATAAATAATTATCGGGAAAGAATGCTATCACAATCAAGTATTAACACGTTCTGCACATCGCATATTTTACCAATTGCGGAAGTTCGTTTAATTGATTAAAAACTGCCATTATTTGATTAGTATGAAATATATTTGAAATTTTAACAACGAACGTTCAGAATTATAATTTTTATTGTATTACGGAATATTAATAGATATTTGATATTTGATATTTGATATTAATATTTTGAATATTATAATATTAAATATTAAGCTTATTGGACTTCAATCTCATTTTTACACAACTAGAATATTTTTCAGGCTTTTAATAATACTTCAAAATTAAAGTGAATAAGACTAGTTTTTAAAAATAACTACTTGTACATTTAGAATATATTAATTTTAATATACGGAAAAATTATAGCACTTATTCTCTGGTTCGTTATATAAACTTCTATGCAACAATATTCCACTGACGTTGTATATCTGGTTCTGCAATCTGCAATATAACATACATAAATATAAATTGTTATCAATACTATCAATGAGTATATGAAATACAAAAAACATAATTTACTTTCTCAGTAAGTTTATCAACACATGCTAGTCGAATACGAGCAGCAGTTGCAGGTGAATCTAATTGGAAGTAACTTTTGAGACCATATTCTTGACGCGCAGATTTAATAGCTTCTCTTATTGCAAAGAACACAGAAGATGCTAGAAATAGCGGTGGTTCTCCTACAGCCTAAAATAATAATGACAATAACAGAAAAATTAACAATTGATAAAAATAAATATAAATTAAATTCTTAGTTTCTTTTAAGAATATATTACCTTAGATGAATAAACAGCTCGAGGATTTGAAGCCCCTTTTAATAAAGATACATTAAATGTTTCGGGAATATCTGTAAAACCAGGTAGTTTATATGCACCTGGACCTCTCGTAGCAAGGGCTCCATTTCTTAAATATACCAATTCTTCTAGTGTAAATAAACCATATCCTTGAACAAAAGCTCCTTCTATTTGCCCTATGTCAATTGCAGGGTTTAAACTTTCACCTAGGTCCATTACAATATCAGTTTGCAATACCTATATGTAAATATCGATGTTTAAGTACTAACTAAATTTCAAAATTTATAATTAACTTCATATTATATTTACTTGATGATCTCCTGTTAGACAGTCAATTTCTACTTCAGAACATGCAACTCCATATGTAAAATAATTGAATGGATTTCCCGTATTAGTTTCAAATGAGTATCCAATATCAGGAGTTTTATAAAATCCGGTAGCAGAAAGACTGATTCTTTCTAAATAAGCCATTTTTATCCACTCTTCCCATGTTCCATCTGGTTTCTTATCTATCACTGGCTTTAATCGTTTCATAATTTCATTACAGGCATTCTGAAATTTTTTTAAATTTAAAGTCATTATTAATCGTAAATTAATAGAAAATAAAGTAGATTATACAATATCAAAATTTTTAATTTTACATACCATGACAGCCATACCATTCAAATCTGAAGCAGCGCTAGCTGCTGTCGCAGATGTATTTGGTACTTTATCAGTAGCGGTTTCTATTATGTGTATTTTATCTGATTTTATTTTTAATGATCTGCTTGCTACCTAAATGTAAAATAGAAAATGAAGAAACTATAATATATGAAAATAAGTACCATATAATAGATACATGTTACTTGCAATTAATAGAAAAATTATGTAAGTAATATTATAAAAAATTAACAAAATATTCAAATGTGAAACAATTAAAAATCAACTAATGTTGAATTAATAAAGAATATATAAGAAATAAGAATGTTAATTTAAGCGACATCAAAATAGAAAAACGAATGAAGTTTACTTGTATCATTTTTGTATGTAAACCTTGTCCCATTTCAACGCCGCCATGGCTAATTAATACAGAACCATCCGTATAAACATGAATCAGTGCCCCTGCTTGATTCAAAAACAGTACAGTGAAAGAAATACCAAATTTCGTTGGGACTATTGCCAATCCCTTTTTCTTGTATCTATTTTCTCTATTGAAATAATATTTATTAAAATCAATACTTAAAGCATTGGAATTTCAAGATACGATTATGATGATTAGTAACATTTTTTAAGGAAATTATACAAAAAGAAAAAAAGAAAAGATCGAAAGAAAATAAAATATAAAGTAAAAATAAAACAGAAAGAACATAACATACTTGTTATACTTCTGAATTTGTGCAAGCCGTTCATTATAATTTGAAGATAAAAGACATTCTTCCCAGCAATGACGTAATGTACAATTAATAAGCTTTTGATTATAATGAGTGATATCACCCTCTTTATATAAATTCAATTCTTGCACCTGTTAAGATTATTTACTTAACGATGACGAAATTCATGCCTTTATATGTAGTATTAAATTATGATTATACCTCAATAGGATTTTTATTTAAATATTCTGCAATATGTCTTATCATTGTTTCGGCCACAAACATTCCTTGTGGACCTCCAAAACCGCGGAACGCCGTATTGGACGGTATATTAGTTTTGCACATAAAACCATACACATCGGCCACTGGTATTTTATAAGAATTTTCAAAGTGAAACATTGCACGTTCTAGAACCTAATAAAGATGTATATATGTTTACAATTTAACAGTTCGACATTTGAGAAATAAAATATCTTAATACTATTAATAAACAAATTAACATACTGCGGAAGAAAGATCGTGAGAATAACCGGCGTTGTTATAGATATAAATTTGTATTCCTTTAATTGCGCCATTATCATCAAATCCAACTTTATATTTTAATAAAAACGAGTGTCTTGTTCCAGTTGTCATAATATCTTCATCTCTATCAAACATGCAGCGCACTGGTTTCTTTAATCTGCGAAAGTTATATACCAAAACCTTTTGTTAATCCAGCGCAAAGACAACTTCTTTTGTTATATTTTATAGTTTGTTATTTTATTGTGTGCATATATAATTACTTGTGTGCAGCCAAAGCAACTGGCAAAACAAGTATAGCAGTACGAGATTCCTTCCCGCCAAAACCACCACCTAATCTTTTTACTTTAACCACAATCTTGTTAGCATGAATATTTAGAACTTCTGAAATGAGTTTCTGAGTCTCTGAAGGATGTTGAGTCGAACTATATACTTCCAATTCGTCTTCCTCTCTCGGAATCACCAAGGTTGCGTTTGTTTCAAGATAAAAATGTTCTTGTCCTCCCATTCTAGCTTCTCCTTCGAGAATATGTTTCGATTCAGCAAATGCCCTTTCTATGTCTCCTTTTTTTATATGTTTTGGTGTTTGATCGAAAAACGAACGATGTTTAATAGCGTCCTACAATTGTTAAAGAATAATTTCTAAAAATGTTTGCACATTTTATATATATGTTTCTATCATACCTCTATAGAAATGATTATTGGTTGTAAGTCTTCGTATTCGATTTCAACCATTCTGGCTGCTTTTTGTGCAATAGCTTGATTAATAGCTACGATTGCTCCAATTATTTGACCATGACTTGTCACCTTGTAAAAAAACGTTTATTTTTTATTTATTCTTTATGATTTTAAATAAAGGATCAGGAAAAGGATTTAAATTAAGGATTCTTACTATGTCTGACATGAAGACTCGGTCGTCATGAAATATAGGACCATAGAATTGTTGCTCTTCAGGTAAATCTTTAGCACTATAAAAGGCAACCACTCCTTCTAACGACAGTGCTTTAGTCGCATCGATTTTTAAAATTTTTGCATGAGCTCTAGTAGATAAAACCACAGCTAAATAAAGCTCATCAGAGAATTTCGGCATGTCATCGCAGTATATCGCTTCTCCTGTTGCCTGTTTAAATGCGCTGGCATGAACAATTGGTCTTCCAACTAAATCGTTTGGCTCTTGATCCTTTGGAACCTATCATAATATATATAAAATATTAAGTTACAAAAGAAATTTCTAAAACAAACAGCATCAATTAAATAATGGATACCATTTGATAATATTGGGAACTCTTTGGTTCTTTAGTGTGAAATCCTTCTGCAGCACTTTCGATTTCTTTTGGCAAGCATACTTGAAGCTTTTTAGCTATGTGTAAAAATCCTTTAAAGAATAGGCTGCAAAAGTAAATAAAAAATAATAATATATTCAAATAATATCTGGTTTAAAAACATAAAAAAGAATTATATTTATACCTTAAAGTTAAAGATTTACGATATTTGACCATGCCACCTGGGACACTATCTGGTAAAGGTAATTCATTCAGTAATGAATCATAAACATTTTCTAGAAGATTTGTGTCCCATTCCCTACAAAAATTTTACATTGATATTTCCTGTATGATACAACTGAAAAATAAATATTGCATGATTTTCTAAAATACCTTCGAATCATAATATCACAAGTTTTCCTAGCTAAAATCGTCGTCGGAGCCATTCCACCAAAAGCCAAATGTGCTTTACTAACGACGTTACTTTCTGGTTCAAAGAATACATTTAATGCCATATTAACAATAGCGATATCATCATCTCGTCTTCTTGCTTGCTTGTAGGCAATAAAGTATTGATTCTAAAAAATTGGAAGAATATGATGTTATAAACTGTTCAATAATAATACTGTTTTATTATCTTCAATTTTATATACTTTTTCGGAAAACGGTATTTGAATTGAAACTAAAATCTCTTCTGGTGAAACGACATTTTGTCGATAACCCTTAAAAAAAGTATGATTCATTGGAATAAGTCTGACTCCATTCTTCAAACTCGAAACATTTAGTTTTACTTCAGCTGCCATAAAAATTGGATTTAGATCTGATATCGGACTTCCTGTCATTATGTTTCCACCAACAGCCTATACAAAAATTAAAAAAAAAAAAAACATTCTTAACTTTATTAAACATTATTTAAATCATATAGATCAGACAACTTACAGCAACATTCCTGATTTGTTTGCCAGCAAACCAATGAAGCATATTTACTATTTCATTAAAAATTCTTGTTTGATATTCTGTAATAACAATGAAATTTAAAAGTTTATTAAACTAAATTATATTTTATAATACAAAATATGAAATAAATGTAGGACTATATACCAGGTTTTGTGGCAATTTGATTTTGTAAAGCTTTTTCCATTTCAACAAGTGTGGTACTAGCACCGACATTCAATACTTTTGGATATTCTTCAATAGTACACATTTCTTTGATTGAGGTAGGTTGTATGAGAACTGGATAAGATAGATACTTAAATTTAACTTCAACCCCTGAAAGTATGAATAATAAGTACTTATTTCTATAATTACTGCATCAAATGATTTTTTAAATACGTAAATTTTTACCTATCTCTGTGTTTCCTACAACAATTTTTGCATTTGGATATTGATCTTTTAATCGCAGTAATTCACTAAGAGTCTTTGGTCTATGCCATGTGACGTTCTTTCCCTTTATTATTAAGTACTCTTCATCTAGATG
Organism: Tetragonisca angustula; assembly: GCA_036937485.2. NCBI lineage: Eukaryota > Metazoa > Arthropoda > Insecta > Hymenoptera > Apidae > Tetragonisca > Tetragonisca angustula. Next base: position 189,626 of record JAWNGG020000280.1, on the reverse strand, counting down.
CTTAGAAATCTAAAAAACAATTTATTTAATTTATCAAAACGAAATATTAGGATCAAATAAATTAATATCAAATTAATGTTAAATAAATAATTTACATGTAACTTAGGTGGAAATATAATTTCTTGAGAAGGATCGTATGGACAAAATTCTCTCGAATTAAAAACTTCTGTTGGTTCTGCTATTGGTATTTTTTTACAACAATTCTCTCCCATAGGGCATCCTCCATTTGTTGAAAATCTTTCGTTACTTTTTGACATCATTTGCATCGTTTCCCATTCTTCCGTGAAGGTCTTATAAGCCTCTATAATAGGGCGATATCCAGTACACCTGCATAAATTTCCTATAAATAGATCGTAAGTTAAAAATGATTAAATAATATGATATTTGAACTAAAATAAAAAAATTGAAATTATAATATGAAACATCTAAAATTCTGAAGGAAAAAGTCTTTTTGTGAGTTGATTCTGCTCTTAGATTTATTTCATGTATTATGTAATAATAATACTTAGGAAGCTGAAATTAATGATCATTAATTTAACATAGACATTAAATAAATAATTTAAAAAGACATTTTTTATTAGTCTCTAACATAATTCTCAATCCCAAAGTTTTTGGGGCACTATAGCATCTTTCTCCTTCAGAATCTTGTTCATTTGAGTGAGTACCATTTAAACGAAAGAATACGTTGTCTGCAACAATTATTTTTCATGTTCTTTTTCATTAATTTCTTCTCTCTCAATACTATTTTATAAAATTTAACTCGGTTTATTTTGCCATTTGCAATTCCGATTCTTTGCCAATTTTATCTTTGCTTTTATGAAATATTTCTCGACTTCAGGCACGAATTCTTCGAGTCTCTTTCAATGTACTGCAGTTAATAAAATTATTAACTCTGTAAAACAATAGTATACAGCATTAAAGAAAAATTAATTTCATAAAAAAAACAGATAGCAAAATGAGATAGACTATTCAGATAAAAACAAATGATGGTACACACACAGAAAATCAAGAAACATGGTACACAACAGAAAAATCAAATACTAAACTATCTAAAAACGATGTAATATCAGCAGCTTCCTAACTATTATCAAGATAAAACAATTAGATCGAAGAATAACTCAATCTGTTAATTATCTATTCCCAAAAATATCTTCAAATTTTCTCAAATATTCTTTTATAAATAATTGAAAAACATACAATGAAATATTTAAAAAAAGAAAAAAAACGAAAACTACAGTTTTAATATATATAAAATACAAGTAATATGATAAGTTTTTAATTAAATTGCAAAAATATTCCTTTCGATTCGTTTCACAAATAGCTTCTCGAATAGAAAAAGTCATAAATGAAATATATTTAGTATTTCTCGTGGGATGAGTAACTCATTAAGGATCTTAATTACAAGTTTAATCACAAAGTTCATAGAAGCATGTCATGAGTGATTATAATTGTACCTTGAAAGGCAATTTCGAGATCCTTCATGCTTGGTTTAGGGGTGTTTCGTAGTAATGCGTACATGGACATCACGATTCCAGGTGTGCAAAAACCGCATTGTGATCCGTGTGCTTTTGCTATGCGCTCTTGTACCGGATGAAGTTTCGTTTTAACATTTCCAATACCTTCGACAGTGGTTACCGCTAAACCATGCATAGCACAAACTGGTGTTAAACACGCGTTTACCGCTAAATGTCTGTTTAATAAATTAGGCGATCAAGGAAAATATTATTTTCATTTTTACTATATTACCATAATTTTTTTGATTTTGTAGAGCTTCTTTTTCTTCTAATCGCATACAATACAACCAACGTACATTGTTACTTTCGATGATCTAACTTTGAAGGAAAAGGTTTCGAAGATATTGAAAAGGATACGTAATAATTCCTGTTGAACGATCTAATTTTGATATCATTACAGTACACGCTCCACAACCACCTTCTGCACAACCCAGTTTTGTGCCGGTTAAATTTACTAAATTACTTGAGTTAAGAATCTTCCCTCGTTTGTGTTTTAAAATTTCTGAGTTCATTTTTAATTAGTTTTCATCTTTCTCCGACTATTTTATAGTAAATTCTTATTGATTTTTAATATCGTTCTTTTATACGATAAAAGTTAATTTGATTTTGTAATCGACAAATTATTTTTCATTAACTATTCAGTGTTTAAAAGTATTATTTTCAAAACAAGAGCAATAGAAAGAATCTTTATCACGCAATGTATGTAGAGACTAATTTATTCAAGGTTTTACTTTTAATGAATTCTATTCCTACGATCGTTTGTATTATTTCGCAAGTATCTTGTTTCCATGTTTGTGTATGCATGACGAGATTATATTGAATAAAACTCGACAAAATAATAATAAATGTTAAATATTAAGAAAAAAAATTACAATGTTTTAACACATAAATATTAATTGTTTATGTAATTAGAATAATGTGTTTTTTTTTTGTTTTTGACATATACGAAATATTTATTTTTTAAATAAAGAAAGGATACACTTATTTCTCAAGTACCATAGCAAAGTCCATTCTGGATCAACATTGTCGTCTACCACCTATATTTGTATTTACAATATTTATAATATAAGATAGAAATTTGTAAAAGGCATATTTAAAATTTTTTTTGAAATTATTCAAATAGGAATAAAAGAAGATCAAGATAAATAATTTTATATAACTATAAATATTACACAAATACTTGTAGTATATATATATATATATATATTTATGTAAATATGAATTTATAGTAAATAATACTTATATAACATTTATGTAAGTTGTTCATTGAAAGAAAACTTGGAATTAATAGATACAATAGATACATAAGTAGACAGAATAAACAGAGCAGAACAGGTTTAGAATGCATGCAAATACATATTCTTTGTAGTTTATTTATATGTAAATCTAGACACATTTATCAAAGAATTTACTAATTTTAATACTAATAATTTATTTGAAGTAAAATAAACATTCTTAAAATTAGATGATAAGAATGTATCACAAATATAGGTGTTTGATTTCTTTTAGATGCATGCATATTGTAAATTGCAAATATATGAAATATTATATATAATACATACCTCCTTGCCATTAACATAAAACACTAAAGTATGTGACATTCTATCATGTACTACACTATTTGACATGATAGATGCAGATTCAGCAATGACCTTTCCATCTTGAACCATTTTTGTCTGTGAAAGAAATGAATCTATACATTTATATAGATGTAATTATGGTAAAAAATTCAAGTATTTCATTAAAAAATCTTTTTACTTTAGAATATAATACAAGTTATTTTCATGCATTTCATTTCTACATAATTTCCAATATAATTTGATTCTATTTTATTGACTGTGTACTATTACTAAATCACATATATTATTGATCATATAATACATCAAGTACATATTTTGCATTTTTTATTATCAGAAATAGTGATATGAAAATGTTTTCTAAAAGAAAATTATCTTTTGACTAGATATACATTATATCTTTTGATAATATTTATCAAATATATATATCAAATACAGATAATATTATCAGAAAATACATTTTTTGTACAAAGAATTGTCAGATATTAACTTCTTTTTTTTTTGTTATATATATTTATTTAAAATATATACATATACATATTTACAGTAATATTTAACACATAATGCTTTCGCAATACACATTGCTTAAGTAAATTATGATAAGACTGACCTCTCATAGACCCCCCAGTCAGTAATAATAGATAAAATAATTAAATGATATTTAAAATTTATGTGATACAAAATTTCATAAAATAAAATACTATGAAAACTTTGTTGAAAAGATTCATAAATATCATTTTAAATTTTATTTATTTATAATTTTATTATAATTACTTTAACGATAATAAAAATACATTTAATATATTTATTAAAAAATATATATATAATTATTAGTAATACAATAATAATCGTATCAAAATTCCATACAAAATTGAATTACAATTTGAAATTTTTCTTTAAGCTCGTGAAGAACATAAAAATGTTCTTAACGTAATTATACGATAAATTTTATATCTAATTTTTTGTTATTAGAACAATAATTTTGTCACTTGTTACATTTACATTATAGAAGAGAATATAAATCAGTTTTCCATGAAATCTCATTATATTTTCACAAAAAAATACAAAAATGTCAAACATTTTGAATAATATACATATTTGCTATACATATTTAGTACACTAATACTAGTGTATTAGAAGATTGCAGTACGATATATAGTACATATATATCCAATAAAGCTAATATGTATTATTTAATTGTTCTAAAAAATAATATTGTTAAAGTATTATTGTTCTATAGAGTAGATATAAATTAAAAATAATTGTATATATATAAAAATTTACCTTCTAAATTGAAACTTTTAACTGGTTGAAAAACACTTGAAGAGAACTATTTAAACAACAGTGAACGACTGACCATTAGGTTATCAAGTAAGATACGTTTTCTGCATTGAGAAGTGAGAAGTTATGTTATGTACGTATGAAGCAATTTATCCCTACCACATCTTATTGAAATACATACATTTATTGTGTAGAGTATTTTCTTTAAGTATTCAATATCCTCCTTCAAGTATTTAACTGCCCAGATAAGATAATAATCTAGGACGATTTTAATTGCAAACCATGCATATTATTCTCTAATATTCAATTAAATTAATCTTATTTTCTGTTGAATAAATTGTTATATGAATTTATTTCTCATGATAATTAAAATGAAACTTTTGTATTAGTATATTAAGATGAAATCTTAATTTAAATTCTTCATATAATATATTTTATGTAATATATGCTCTACATAAAAGATATATTATATCAAATATTTTATATAGACGAATTAAAAACTTCCTTAATAATTCTAATTGTCATATGTTATCAATTCTCAAATTTTCTCAAGAATGTCAAGAAAATTCCTTTAAAAAGATTTCAACAAAAAGAATCTTATTTTTTTGAAGCTATACAATCCGATACTGACTTTGATATAATGAAAGTATAAATATACTACTGACATATTTGATTGGCGACAATTATATAAGATTGAATAATATGATAATTGATTAGCTTAATGAATTGTTTTTAATACGACAAGATTATTATCACAGTATTACTGAAGGTGTGGCAATCAATTGATGATTTCATGCGAATACTTTGCTTATACATGTATGTCTTATTTTAACAATAAATAAATTTCATTTAACTGAAAAGTATAAATAATGCAAACGGTTTAACGCTAAATAATTTACTAGAAATATTTAAATAATCTTTAAAAAAGCTTCGAAAATTATTTTATTATGATCCATAATAATCAATTATTTTATATTTAAAAAAAAAGTAATGATAAAGTTACTGTCATCCAACTGAATTGTTAGAACGATTTTAACGAAAATTACAATTTCTACTTTGATTAATTTTGCATGATTTTTAAAAATTAAATTCATAATATATATAATAAGGAATATGTTTTTATTCTATTCAAATATAGTTACCTAGTTTTTAGTTTTATGGTAAGTGGCGCTAGTATCGGAGAATTGTCTACAGAATTGCACATCTATGTTTCATTAAATCATGCAATCAGCTGAATACCACATTGCATGAGAATTGCATCTTGAACAGTTTTTTACGTTTTTTGCTTGTAAAAAAAAAAAAAGAAAGAAAAAAGAAAAAAAATGATTTTTCTCAAAGAAAATAGCAGTGTTCTAGTGGTCCTAGATAGTGAAACTTCAAGTAATGACATTACAGACTTTGCGAATGAAATTAAAAAACATCTTAACAACGCTGAACAATTAACAACTATATCATTCAAGGAACTGAATAAATGTAGGTATTCTTAAGTACTGTCATATGTATGAAATAGATAATTGAACATATATATCTATGTATTTTAAACATTTTTAAAAAAACATTAGATATTTCTTATTTTTATCAATTTCGTATATGAAAAATATTTTATCATTATATGTATTAAATTCTTTCCCAGGTATTAATTCTTCTTCCTATGATGCAATTATTTCTATTTTTAAACAATTGTGTCCAAATCTTGAAATACTTCTAGAAGAATCTCTCCGAATGTTGAAACCAGGAGGAATATTGATTATTTATGAGTTATTCCAAGAAAAGGAAAATGCACAGTCTGTTTACGATAAAAGGGTGTCTAACTTGAAATTGACTGGTTTCAAGGTAAAAGAGCAAGAAAGTTTCGATACAAAACAGTTGAAAGGTCTTCTACTTAATATATACAATGATATAGATAATATTTGTGAAGTAGTAGCAGAAAAACCTTCCTTTGAAGTGAGTGATACTTATTTGATTTCCAAAAATTAACTTTGATGGAGCATGTTTTTTACTCTTATCTATTTTAAATTTATACAGATTGGTTCTAGTGTAACACTTAATTTGAGTGAAAAGAAATCTTCTAATGTATGGAAACTAGACACTTCTGTTGATGAAGAATTGATCAACGAGGATGATCTTTTAGATGAAAATGATATTATCAAGCCTGTAACCAACTTAAGAGGTAAATTAAATACCTTTGTTCATGTACAAATTTAAAAAATGATTCTATCATTCATTAATAATTAAATTGCAGTCAATTTTATTTGCAATGTATTTTTTGAAGATTAATGAGATTTTTAGCAAGAATTATTTTATTTTTATAATGTTTTGTAATTTTAGTATGTAGCACAACAGGTAAACGAAAAGCTTGCAAAGATTGTACTTGTGGCTTAGCTGAAGAACTAAGTGGAAAAATTGCATCTGAGGAAACTGCAAAGTCTTCATGTGGAAACGTATGTAATTTATACATTTTTATGTTATTCTTAAAAAATTCAAATGAAAGATAATATATATGTATTTTTCAGTGTTATCTTGGGGATGCATTTCGATGTGCTAGTTGTCCATATCTTGGTATGCCAGCATTTAAACCTGGTGAAAAAGTAATTTTACCTGAAAGTCAGTTAAAAGCAGACTAATGAAGTATTTGTGAGTTATATAAATTTCCTATTTTTATGTTAATCTTTTGCATGTAATTATTCTAATAATAATTCTTAATATTGTTATTCATTGTTTTTCACTTTAATATTTCTATTTAACATGCAGGTCTTTTTTTATTTTATTCATCTTTCCTAAATCTGCGAAAATACTATTGCATATATACAGAAATTTAACAGGATGTAGCATAAAAATTATACAATAAAAATATAAAACAAATACTAGTCTTAATTATTTTTATTACATTTTTATTTGTATACAATAGCGATCAACATGTTAATTATAATAGAATGATACAAAATATTAAAAATGTCTATAAAGTAAATACAATTATAAAAACAATAAAATAATTTAAGTACCGCGTAATATTACGATACAAAAACGATCGAAGTCATACTTTCCTATCGCTGAAAAACAAAACAATAAAGATTGTAATTCGGCCATATATAAGTTACTTATGCATAATTTATAAGGGAATATAAGCCTTTCACTATAAATCCACTAACCCTCCTCTGGGGTTGAGTGCTCGAGAGAGGACTACATTCCAAATATGGTATTTGTATCATTCTATTTGAACATATATTGAATTCTAACAAATAATTCAAATATTTTGTATAAAATTGTCGACTAAGTTTTTCAAAAAATGGATCGCGCCATTGTAAAAGACGATGGTCATTAAATTATATTAATGTCGTATACAGGAACAAAATAAATCGTCATGTTCTTAATTTGCCTCTACAACAGGAACATTATTCCGCGGCGTAAAAAATAGAAGTATTCACATATCGAAAACAAAAAATAACGAATGTTGTTTGAATTAGTAATTCGTTTTATACTATAATAATAAATGGTATTTTTTGTTTATAAATTAGTTTAAAACAGGATATATATAGCTGCATAACACTTTTACACCGTAAAAACTACTACCATGCTACAATCGTTTTCCTGTTTTACCTACTTATTTAATATAACTTCATTTGGTGCAAAAAAAAATTTTATCATTACTAGTATTATTATTATCATCATATATATATATGAAGATCTATAAACTTAATCATTAATATTATCTCCCAGATAATAATTTTTAAAAATTATACTATTACACTTAATGTTGATAATGTTACACAAAACTTTGGTATAAATCGGTATAAGTTCATGTTTTAAGTAGGTATACATCGTTGAAAGTTAGCTACCTTTTGCCGTGAACAATTGTGTAGTTTTAAGTACAAAGAGAAGATTGAAGTACAGTAGAAAGTACAATTTGTTATCTCGTTATTGGAAGCAATAAGACGGAAAATATAACATGACAGTTTCAAACAGATCCTCTCATTGTTTTATCATATTTTATATAAGTCACTTTCACTTGGATATATAGCTATTTGTACTCTATTTTTTTTTAAACCAAGAGATTACATAGAATCCTTCAGTCTGCAAAGGAATTTCAACACGTTTGTTGTACTTTCTATGGATGTAAATGTCCACAATTTATATTATTGTTCGAGATGTAAATTTATAGACGTGAACTACGAATTTCTTTTTTTTTTTAATATTATAATTTATAAATAAAATTTCTTTATTTTGACGTGAACACTGAACTTTTTAAACCATTTAAATTATATTTTTGTGTTTTATAAAATGTACAGGGCAGTTAGTAGTCATTTGGTACTTCAAGTTCTTTTTTCTAAAATCTAGCATTTTGTTAAAAAAAAAAAAAAAAAAACAATATGTAAACTCTTGTCTATTGATATATCCTTCGTTTATCTGCAAACAGCGTTCTCTGCGCGAGAACAAGCATAAGTGAACTAAAAAAATCCACTTTTAATAATTTAATGCTTAAAAATTAAGCTCGATGACGATCTTGATTAGAAACTTTCATTTTTCGTTCTCATAAACATAACACAGTTCAGTATAATAATTTTGTAATCTAAAATTTTCTTTAGAATTGTACTCACTACTAAAATTTTCTTTAGAATTATATCAGTGATACGTTGAGCAATCATTAGCAATTAAGGCATGTTTCATGTACCCTTCGGTTGCACTCATTCAGAATTAATGCACGGAGCTATTTATTTTAAAATATAATCCGCTATTTGAAAAAAAAAGAATGAACGAGGAATAAATCAGAGAATCAGGAAATATCGAATTATACAGTATTATACAAACTTTTTGTAAATTTTATGTAAATTACACATGTATGTATATATCTCTCTGTCATTTATACACCACGGCATTTAAAGAATGCCAATAGAACATAAAATTTCCTGCTCTCTTATGAAAAATATATAATTGCATATCTTTTAAAAAAGATTGATAACCCTTTAACAACTAGATGAAATAATCTTCATATGAACACAGCCCTACATATTGTTTGACATAATAAGAAATTAAGAGTCCTCGAAATGACCTTTGGCTTTTTTTCTTTTTTTTTTTTTTTTTTTTTTTTTTGACTGACATCGTCAAGGTGTTCTCGTACATCTCGTAAGCATCGTTATTAAACATAACAATAATACTACAGCATTCTGCGGTATATACAAACGTGTGCAGTTCCGCGAAGCTAAATTTTTCACGAATTTCTCAAGTCCATAAACTCTTTGTCAATTGACACATCCAAACAATTTATGCTACCACGAATTCTCCTCCATGTTATCGAGCAAAGAATTCTTCTCCTCTTTCTTAGAACCATTGGTTCCTGGCGCTGCAGCACGTAATTTTGGTTCGAAACATGGCTGTAAAAGATTAAAGTTTAAATGCTACGAATCCGATTAAAATTCGTTTCAAAATTCTTGTGATGAATTGAGTGAGAATGATGAATTTTCAGTGAATTATAAAAAATAATTAAATTTTGTAAGATTTCAACAAAAATCTTTATTTAAGAATCTTGATCTACTAGTGAAGAGTTTTGATATAGATATGTTCTTCACTGTACATGTGAATAAGAAGTATGTAAAGGCTTTAAACTATATTCACGAAAAATTCGCGTGCTCAGTATTCCAATATTTTCATACTAAATTTCTTTCTCGTGATATTGTTTTACAGAAAGGTCAGGTCGGAACGACTGTTTCATATTAAAAAATTGTTTATTCGCTTAAAATTAAATGTTTTGACAATACAAGTTATTCATTAAATTATTGAATATTTATTTCATACTGCAGCACTTATTCACAATGGAGTGTGATACGATGATTGTTTTATTTTAATGAATTTTTGTATGTATTCAAGTATCATGAAACAATTTACACGTATGAATTCATGCGCAGCGACATGTCAACCAGGATATAAGCGAAATGTGTTATAATCAACTGCAAAAAATCTTCATTATAATAGCAAGGAAGTTAGTAAAAAATAAATATGCAGTTTATGTCAATTATTTAGATATCGAGTGTTCCAAAGTAATTAAGCATTTATATTTTCTACTATAACTAAGTAATAAGCATTATCAATTTAAAAAACTGAAGAACATCAATATTATAATATCTGTTCTCATTTTGCACTTGAATTTCTTAGATTAGAGGAAAAAGAAACGATTTGCTTAACTGAGATTCATATTTGAATATATATATATATATATATATATATATATATATATATATATATTTTTTTTAAATTCTTTAATTGATTCTTTTTCCCCTGAGTATGTATTTAGCTACAGTACATATCTTACATCGACAATTCATTGCACATGTATATATGCATATTATATGTCCGTATTTAGCATGCACATAAATAATATTTATATTTTAACTGGTGGATCACTCACAGTTTCACAGATATTCATGTTGCAGCAGTTTTCTATGGTTATTTCGCACTGATTGTCCGGCAGTTGCGGCCGAGACGTAAGTGGCGTCACACCACCTTTGCTGACGACAAAGCGCTTTTTAATGCGTGGCCGTTTCCGAAATTTATTTACATAATAACTAAGTACGGCTATCACGAAAACAAGTACTCCAACGATTACACTAAGAATTGGTAGTATCGTTCTGTATTCATTATCCTCTTTAGCTGTCACCATTTGTGCAGATTCTTGATTTCTTTCGGCGCATCTGTCAACAGAAAATAACGAGGATCCATTAGAGGCAATCTATTCTTCAAAATTTAATTGTACATTTATTAACTCTTAAATGACACAGTAATTTCATTATCTTGTTCCTTGGACAAGTTATTTACAAAGATAATCTTACATATAGTTATTTGTTGTTTGTCACTGAAAAGTTAATCACGAATTCTGATGTGAAATAAATAATCATTTTAACTAAACAGACAGAGAGTAGGAATTTGAAACTGAGTGAAATTACAAAGCCAGAAACGACGTACCCGCAGTTAGCAGTGGCGACGCTAGTAGGAACTGGCCCGGTGTTCGCACAGAACACCTCACAAAGTTCAGTATTGCTTAAAATCTCGCAACGAGCCCCCTCAGAATATTTACATTTACAAACTGGCTTCTCATCTTGGACGGAACACTGACCGTCGTGCAAGCAATAATCCTTGCACAGGTCTGTTTCACATCTTGGTCCGATAAATGTGTCGTTGCACCTACACGTGGGCAACCCGTCACTGTTTATGTTACAACTGCCACGAAAGCAGTAATTGTGACAGAGATCTACATCGCAATGCGTTCCAGTGAATCTAGAACAATCGATCTTATACTCGGTCCATCCTTACTTTCTCGAAGAGAAGTCCAAACTGGAAAACAGAGATCTAACGTTAGATACGTACCCAAGTCTGCACTGGCACTTTCCTTCGTTCTCGTCGATGTGACCATCATTCAGGCAGTAATGGAACGTCTCGGTAGTTGGTTCCGATTCCTCCGTGCTGGTTGTCAAATTGTTGTACGACGTTTCGTCGAGATGCACGACTGTCAGATTTGGTTTTACATTCACGCCAGCTGAGCAGTCTGCTTTGACGAGGTTATCACGCGTAACGATACCAGCCGGTTCGGCATCGTGATTCGACTGATACGAACGGAATTTACTCGGCAAGTCTCCAAGTTTTGCGTCTTTTGGTATAGTCCAAACGGCTCTGTGCACCAAATCGGACCAATATATCGAGTCGTTGTCCAATGCCAGGTGTACCGGCTGATGACCCTTGGGGTGAACCAACAGTTCACGCTCGCTACCGTCGAGATTGCTGCGCTCCATGTTGATCCTCACGCCTTCCGCATCGTCGATCCAATACAGCTTCTTGTTGCTGTGATCTACAGCAACCGCCAACGGCTCGTATAGATTCTCCTTGATCACTGTTACTCGATTCCCTCCATCGAGATCCGACCGCTCGATACTTGGATTCGTATTATTGCTATTTACCCAGTATATGTGACTGGAAACACAACGTACAATTATCAAACACTCGCGCCTCATCCTACGTCGCCTGTTATTTTCTTTTTTATTAAATCTCGTTTGGGGAGGACATTTCTCTTTGCTCTCTCTCTCTCTTACTCGACGCAAAATTTCTAAATGGAACTAGACTGCTCGAGATTGCCCGAGTGTAGCCGTGAATGGGGCACGACAGTGTTCTACGTAGGACATAAATGGCACACCTGTTACATGCGTCCAACGCGATACCGCGCGGACTATGGTGCGTCAAATTGTGGAGGATCGTTGGTTCATCCGGTGGGCCGTCTAGTGGTACGTGCATCTTCATGATCACTCCTTGCATGGGGTCGCTCCAAAATAAGGTTCGTCTGCTTGTGTCGAAGACGATGGCAATAATGTAACTGCTCTTGTTGTGCTCTACGGATAACAAAGAATATCTGGTTTATATATCTGGAAAGGTATATAGAAATTTTTAAATATAGCTTCCCTCTATATCCATTTATTTTTATGCATCTGTATTTGCCTGTTAATATTTATGAATAAAGCTATATGTAGCTTCTCTAAAGATGTGCTTTCGAAACATTTGAACCATTTCTTCGTCCCTGTATATTCGATAAATGTTTGATTTTTTAAACTTTATCATTCAGTGAAAACTTCAGGAATTAAAGTTATAAAGTTCGATATTATGTTTCTAACAATAAGTGATATTTAGTCTGTTCTTCAAATCAATACACTATCAGTTAAGTAAACGTTGACCTTTGATCTTTTATCATTCACGAAATCTCTTCTTACGTCTTCATTTCACCGTTTTCATAGTTCGAGGTGTCTCTTTTAATCGAGTGAATATCCAGAAATAAATCGAGGGATGAAAACTTGAACGATACTGTTATCTCTTGAATATCTTCCACCATTATTTTAAGAAAACAAAATTTACTGGATTTTGTTCGGTGTCGTGTCTCTTTCATTTAATTTCTTTTTATCCTTTGGGCAGATAATTGTACAGACAGAAGTAATCGCGAGTTAAATGCGTAAAAAGAATTATTCATGTCAGAAGAAGTTCTGAATATTAAAAATTTACATTCCACTCTAAATATTTAAAGGCAATCGAACTGGATCATCGAATTAGATAACACGATTTGTAGGATTAATGAGTGAGAAGTATTATTTTGTCTATCTTATCAAATCAAAGATTCTTCACCAAAGTTGTAATACAATGTTGTAATATCGTTGATATAAAGTCTGATATAATAAATCCTTTATTCACGCAATAACAATCTTGTTATTTTGATACTTGAAAGATGAGTGGCCTGTTATGTATTTTTTCCCTCTCTATCACTGCGACCATTTAAAATTTTGCACAATGCGTTTATTATTCTATTCCACGAAAAAAACGTAGGCCAACTGAATCTTTTTTAATACACTATCACGGGTCGGACTATTAATCGTCCAAACTGTTGCAAGATATAAAAACTATCTCGTCGAGTTTCCTTTTCTTTTTTTAACAGAAAATAATATTAATTTATGAAAAATAATATTGATATGAATGTTTATACTACGTGGATGTCTTTTAGTCAAATTCAATTAAATGAATACTTTTTCTATTGATTTCAACTAGTTTTTCTGCTAATTTCAAGTAAATTAAATTAATTCGAATATCATCCATCGAATAACATAACACTGCTCGAGAGGTTCTATCAAACATTGTAATAATCAAAATTTGTTAACTTTTCTTCGGTGACCTTTCGAATAAACTCTGTCTGCATCTTCGCGCAATCGCGCAAATAAAAATGTGAAAAACATTTCATTCAGAAATAAATCGAAAACAACTCGGAAATTGAAAGAAATGTCTATAAAAATACTGTTTAACGTACTTACTTTTAAGCAGTGGTTTCAACGTGAAATTCTTGTCCCTCAAGTCATTGCTGAACAGGGTTATGTTGTTGTTACTCACATCGCTGAAATACATTGTCTTAGTGGTATCATCGTAAGCAACCCCCGACAGGGTCACAGCTTCCGCTAATTTCGCCTGTCCGGTTACCGTCTGATTTCGCGCCAAAAATTCCACTTCACGCCCTATCACTATCGCTAAGTCTGCAAAATACAAAAAAAGAAACGTTTTCGTTTCAATATTGCATTTCGTTGAACTTGCACTGTGATCGTTTAATCAGTAATTCACCAGATTGCCAATTATTAATTAATTTAACTAACGCGAGGTTTTTCTTCAACATTGCAATAAGTAAGTTTTACAAGTAACTTTTTAAAGGTTTTTTTTTTAAAGATCAGTTTCACGAGTAACTTTCACCAGAGGTGAAATCTCGTGGAAAATATGAATTTGTATAAAAATCCGCGGTATAATGATTATATATGTATAATTATTAGACCGTGGACATATATATATATATATATATATATATATATATATATATATATACACACAAATTTATATTTATTATATTTATTATATTATATACAAATTTATATTTGTTTATATTATATTTATATTTAATTTATAAATTTATATCATTCTTATTTCAAAAATTAGATAAATGTTCCCTAATGATATTTGAATTATTGTTCCTCATATATATACAAGGTACACGCCATATGCAATAATTCAAATATTATTATGGAACATCTATCCAATTTTTCTGATAAGAATAAGAGATATCTTTGGCATTTCGGATGAAGCCGTGGATGATGATGTGCAGTTCGAAGTATGTAAATATTGTAACACAACCAGTGCCTATCCTCTTATTTCTTAGAAATCTCAACTTCAACAAAAAGTTCAACTCTAACTTTTTCTGTGAATATTTAGAAAATACTAACGTGTACGTGTAATTTGCAATAAACAGTGAATTGTAGAAAATTATTCGCGCACTTTGGAGCTTGAACGTATTATACTACACGCGATCACAAATTTAAAGTACGAAAATTTCTCAAATAATGGCATGGCGCTTATCTTTCGGCTGATTGTAAGGAACGCAATTATCTTAATAATTCATGTCATTTACTATCGCAGAGGAAAACTATTGGAAAAAAATTGATACGAGTTTTGCCGTTTCGAGTCGTGTAAGTCGCGATGGACTTTGTCTGAAGTTTGTTGATCGTGAGTTCTCGAGAAACATCGGCTGATTAAATTCACAGCATTCGCGGCTGTTAATTCATTACACATTAAATCATGAAACAGAAGATTCCGCGATTAAAACAATTAGGAATATCTTATTTCGAATGTATTATGCAATGCGCGATTTACGATCATGAATGGAAATGAATAGACAAGAAATCTGTCCCATTGTTGAGTCATAGTAACGCGTCAGCTGTCGTTAAATATAAATATATATATATATATATATATTTTATATAAATAATATAAACATACAACTATTTTTACCTTATATATAAAAAATATAAATTACTATATATAATATATATAAATTTATACAATAATTATTTCCAAACGTCGAATTCTGATCGTCCGAGTATATTTGTCAGAAGCTACGTCTTCGAACATTAATTTTCTCTGTTTTAATTATTACAGAATGGAAATCGTAATTTGCTACAATTTTATTCTCTGCTGTGCATACTATAAATTTTGGTCTTGTTTTGCTTGAAAATATCTTTAGGCTTTAATACCGTCGTATTTGAATCAATTACAGTGGTGGTTAATACCCGATAATATTGGAGAAAAACAAATGCGATTATCTGCAGGAAAGTAAATCAGCGTTTTTTTTTCTTCTTTTCTTTTCTTTTCTTTTCTTTTTTTTTTTTTTACTGAGAATTAGTGATTCCCCGATGCTCAATTTCATTCGTGAAAGATCTTCAATAAAGCGTTCGAGTATTTCGAGCAACTGACGATCGATCCAATTTTTCAAAGTTGAAAATTATTTGTTTCGGTATACTCCGTTCTAAATATTTTTAATAAATGCAATAGGAGAAAAGTTTTGAACAATGCAAGTACTTCGAGGGAATTTTCGAGAACTCGGATGACTCATTTCACAGTAAAAAGGCTCAATTCCCTTTAATATTAGATCAGCGAAAATGCAAATGAGTTTATTACATCCGAGTGTAAGCCGAGTAACAATCGCCTCGATTTTGAACGAGCGATAACGCCTGTGCGTCGCATTCATCCTTCACGCTAGTTGTAAGATATTCGCATTACAGATATCGCTTAATTAAGGCTTATTAAACGTTATTATGATATTGGATATTTTCAATTTGGAACGTATTGACAATTTAATAATCAAATTTAATAAAAGTTCAAACCTCGGTGTAAGATTCTACAACCTAACGTTATCATTTGTTTGATAATATTTATTAAAAAGTGAATCCCTTCTGATTTTGTTTTTTTTTTTTCAAATGAACAAGAAGATGATCTTCGAATGCAAATAATTTAGTGTAAAAAATAAAAGTGATGGTTTATGATGCTATGTGGCTCTGATATTCGTGCTTTTAATTATTTTTTAACTTATTGCACTATCTGTTATATTTATTCTAGATATTCTAGATATCAGGTTGCAAAAAGTTGTGAGTAACAATATTTTTTTGAGAAAATTTGCACAAAAATTTTAGTTGTAGGAAACAATGATATAGGTAGTGTAATATACAAAAAAAAAAAAATTACATTCGAATTTCTATGACACCATAGATACATACATACATACACGTGCACTTGCTTATATCGAGACTATAAATTAATCTATAAATTGGCGGCATCGCGATCGATGCTCCTCAAGATCGTATATAGTACATTATTGGAGGGTATATAAATTTTCTATAGATAACGAAATATTGAGGGAAAAATACCATGGTTCATAGTTCAAAGTTGTGACACTTCGGGCGATCTTTAATAAAGTTTGCAATTTTTCTTTTTTATCGTTTCAGAACACGCACGTCCAGTTTTTATTCAACATTTACATAAAAGTTTTATGAGGGCAATGTAATCATAAGAAATGTAAATATATAATTTATATTTCTTTTTATATCGAGTGTAAGAAGCACTACACGTGCTTTTAGCACGCATGTATTGCTGCGCGCGCAACTGTCGGACATTTAAAAAGTGCGCGCCAGAAATTAAAGGAAATACGTTCTATCTCAAAATTAAAAGTCATCTTCAATTTTGCAACACAATGACTCTCGTGAATTATTCGACAATATTCTTTAATATCGTAAGTAATATTTTGTTAATCAATTATTCGTCGCTTATATGATTAGTTAAGTGGAATTTAAAGGAAAAAAGAAAAAGAGAATTCCAATTACAGTTGAATCAGCTACAAAATATTCGACACCGTGATAACTTTCTTGGATCGAAAGAGGTGAAAAACGGAACTTTACTGCTTCGTACGATCGTATAAGCATCCAAGTTTGTGTCAATTTGCGATTGGCAGAAATTTTCCGGTTTCTAGATCATTGTTTTTATACTGTTCGTTTCTAGATATCGAGGAATCAAAAGCACGCATCGACAATTACGCAATACGTCGATTGTAAATAAGAAAGTAATGTGACAAAACTGTCCGCGACTGAGCAGCGATTGTTTAAAAATCAGTCGAAAGTCGAAGATCATCGGATTTTTTTGTTCATTGTTGGAGGGAATTGGAAACATGTCTTTGCAACATGGAATGGAGAACTGTTGACGTTCTTGATGTGTACAAGTATGCTCGTGTCTACGCGTATGTTAAGTAACTTCGATTGTCATTGAAATAGTCGTCTGATTGACGATATCGTGTACTTACGTACGGCTACAGATTTCGTTTATGCAAGAATAACAGATAATAAGAGGAAAATCCAACATTCAATTTTTTAACAGATATCGCTCGTGTTATGTTCCGTTACTATATTAAACTATATCAGCGTTTCTTCCAAACTTTGTTCGTCTGGATGTACACAAGGAAAGATAGAATAGTAAACAGTAATTTTTCACTAGTTTGATAGAAACATAATGATAGGATCGTGAAATATAAGATATAAAAGAAGAATGTTACAATAATATATATATATATATATATATATATATATATATATACATATATATATATATGTTGTTATCATATTTGACTGTATGATGTATTATAATTTATATTAATTTTTCACGATAATATTGTGAACATTTTTAATACAGTTACTTGCCAATGAAGCTTGATAAAAATTTGTTTTCATTTTAACAATAGTTGCAGAAACAAGGAGTTAGTTCTAATTTTCTGACAGCGTGTCTTTTCCTTTCTCACCAATTATTTCTTTTTTTTTTTTGGTTACATCGTATTATCAACGAATCAAGAAATCAAATGATAATCGATCGAGTTAATTTGCATAGAAAGGCGATCCATTCGATTCATGCCGAGTCATCTTCTCGTTATTATTCTCCAGGATTTTGTAAATTGATTTTAGTAAATTCGTTGCCAGTGTGCATTTCGTTCCTTTACGCTATAACGTCTTACGTTTCGCCGATCGCGAAATATATTCAGAACGCAGCATTTATTCAGCATCGTCGTGCTTGCGAACGTTCTCGTCGTTTGTAACAAACACGTTCGAACGAATCTCATTAACAAGACGAATAAAATGAGGTGCAACAGTGAAAAATCTCTCGTACGTTCGCCACAATATATCGTCGAGTTATCGAAATGGAACTTTTTCTAGCGAAATCCAAAAATCGAATATTAATCGACGAAACGAATCATTTTTATTCAATGTTACTTATCACGCTACAGAGGTACACACATTTTGCATAATCATGTTCACGCTGTTAGTTCTATTAACGTTCATTTTCCTTGCAAATAATAGATTTTTTTCAATAGTATCGTATTTCTGAGTATAATATGGTGTGGTATACAATATTCAACGAATTATAATTTCATTGATTTTAACATTACAATATTCTTTCTTTCGTTTTTTTTTTAACGCATTAAATGCAAGAAACGTTTTATTTTTCTTTTTCTTTTTACTGAAACATTAAACAATTGTAGCACATAATGAATAGAATTTCGAAAAGTTTTATCGAAACTTGTAAATGGACGAATCATTTTTGTATACAATACATGATATACCATCGAATGAATTATGTACAATTTTATCTTTCAATCCTTCTTTTTTTTTTTTTTTTTACGCATTACACGCAAGCAACGTTTTTTTTCTTTTTAACGTTAAACAATTTGTAGTACACAATGAATAGAATTCCGCTTATCGGAACTTGTAAATGGACAAATAATTTATGTCACGGGGAACACCAATTTCTTCCGCGACCCTGCCATTTCTTACATAATTGGAGCCATAATTACGTTCAAGTAAACAAAAGTTCAGTTAATCAGGCATCAATTAAAATTTCGTTTCGTTAAATAGAGATAATCGTTCAAACGTAATCCGTACTATAATAATCTTCAATATACTTCACTGAAGTATAAGGAAATTCTTCGAGCAGCTTTTCGTCAATTTAGTATTTGAAATGAATTAAAAATGTCTACTATGTCTGTAATCTCGTTGCTCGTGAAAGACGTCTGTCTCCATCGATCATGAAAAGAACAATGCAAAAATGCAATGGTCCGTTACAAACAAAGGGATTCTTAAATAAATAAATTATCAAGCTCATACGTGACGTTTAGCAAGCTAAGAATAAGAAATTAACTCGTCTTGTCCAATTAGCGGGCCGGCGATGCTTTTAACCACTTGCGCTGGGCAACCGATTGCGGACCATAACGAGTGACCGAACCCGTACATACAATAAATTCGTCGCTTTCCATTTGAACTCGTCGGTATTTCTATCACCGAGTAGCAATAAATTTATTACTCGCTTTTTGCCTGTGGGTTATAGATATTAAACTTGAAACCTGAGGAAGATATCGCAATTTTGGGAAACAAAAAGAAAAAAAAAAAGAAAAAAAAAATTCTCGACGTGCGCGGCAGGTGAGACTTGCCAATGGAGTTTCGCTTGATGATGACGTCGTACAAGAATATTATATCGTCGATGCGCAGATAGGAGCAACACCGTTCGTGTCACCGTAAATGTGCCATTCAATGTGCAGAATCGCAGGGAACCGATTAATCTTATCAGTTCTGCCCCGTTACGTAACCAACATTTCGCGTTTCATCGCGCGTACGCGTAATTAAATCGCGCGGTTCGATTATTGCGCCCGATGCATAATATACGAGTACCCCGCGACGCGAGGCAATACTTTTTCTCGAGAACGCGCGTCAAGCCTCGCGGCAACGCGAGCGTTGATGTCGATGAATCGAGGGATTCGGGGACCGTTCGTTCGGCATTCGACAAATTCGCGTGACATAATCCCCCGCAACCACTCGGTTATTTTTACTCGTTCAACGGCACGTGGGTTTCCTTCGACAAGTTAGTCAAGAGGCAACTAGTCAAAGTAGGTGAAACAGATCCGCGTCGATGCGCTCGTCGTTGCCGAACGCGCGACTTGAAATTTTCACCGAACGAAGGGGCATTAAACGAGCCAGCCGTGGCAATTCAAGCCGTGGGCTTCTCTACGTCCGTCGAGTCATTCGTCTTTTCGAATGAAACAACCGCTCTTACTCGTTAAACATCGATCTTCGTGCGCGTGCACGCACATACCAGTGACGCCTTGTTAACTGTCCGGAATTGTACTTTCCCAACTATCCGTACACGTATATATGTATAACAGTTCTTGGAGAATGTGCTGCATAAGTGAAATAAATAAGTAAATATTAAACAGAGACGACGAGTGATTTTCGTAGGGAAACGTAGATATTTGTACTTTCTAGGTGTACGATAACTCCCTCGGTATCTGACCGCGGTCGAGACCTTGCGCGGTCAGATAGCGAGGCACGTAACTCTCTATACGGAATACAAAGAGGCACTACGGTTTGACATTCATTACGTAAACAGGTATAAGGGCAAGTACCGTTCCGACCGATTTCCGTGTCAATACGAACCGCGAATGCCTGGTGAAACGTTTCACGACAAATCGAACATCAGTTTCATTCACCTTTTTCAGACGTGTCACGACTTTCTGCATGGTAAAACAGTCCTGGAGAAGTGGCGTACGTGACCACCGAGACCGCGTGAATGGAGACAGCGTTCGCGCGACCCGCAACGCGGTATTATTCGCACTGTGTGTATCGGGTTGAATCGCTGTCAGTACGGGCTTTCGTCACATAAAATTGCTCGATAGATGCTTGTTCTACGTACCCCAAGATCTGGCGTGACCGTTAACTGCGAGAATCCCAAGTACTATCGTTAATACAACGACCAAGTTTTTACGGGATGTCATGGTGTGCGTTCATTTGTCAGCCGCTTGATTACCCTGTAAACGTCGATAAGACACGATTGACGCACGCAAACGTCTTGAGGATGTACCACGGCCCTAATTTCTCTCTATCTTGTCGAGTCGAAGTAAGCGACGAACGACACAACACATCCTTCCTCTCCGGCGGCTATGCGCGAACTGAGAACTCGTGACTCGGACGTGAAGGTAAAAACGAGGAGACCAATGGCGTAGCATCACGCCTTTGCGGACGGGGTTCTCGAATGTCATTAAAAATGCTGTCGCCTTAATTCGTATAATTAAGCAGCGTCAACGGAAACGGTTATGCAGATGTTGATATTGTACGTGTTGGACGAACTATGTCTCCATTATATTCACTGGCGACTGCAATTTGTTTAGAATTTTTAGCGTCTGATTTGTTACATTTTTTTTTTTACTATTATTTAGAGATATTTTACAACAAGTTCACTTACGGTTTAAAGTAACGTTCACGATACGATTTAATAATGATCTTGAAGCATTTACGTCGAATTTAAATGATTAAATTATTTTTAAAAAAATTCGTGAGAAACATATTTGAACAGCTATGAATATCGGAAAAATTCGCACATTTTTGTATAATTGTATAATATTGTTTTTTATGCATATTAAAATATTTTTAATCTCGTAAGTACGTTCAAGAACAGCTTTCTGATGCAATGAACAGGTTGTTCACTTGTAAAGTCGCATATATATATATCTTATTTATCGCACTCCATAAAATATTGCATTTAAATTCACCTAACCTTCAACATCAGGGTGAGAAATCATAGTGAGAAACTTTCAGTAATGCTAAGATTACGAAATCTATGATGTTTCGTGTTGACGTGAGAAAATAATAGCAAATAATACGTTTTTTTATACCACTTTACATTTATTAACAAAGTTTGTACTATAGTAAATATTTTTAATACTTAGTTTTGTAAATCTTTGTTCAAATAACTTTCTTTCAAATAAATCTTGTCATAAATTGTGATTCATCAGATTTTACTCTTTGAAAGTATAATTAATGAAGTTGAGTTGTGCAATAATAAGCAATATCGCACAAACGCATTTGTATTACACAAAAATCCTTAATAATTATTTAGCAATATTTAACGTTCAGTGTACGCGTATGATTCGAGGAATTGAATTTAATAAAATTGTAATAAATGTTTAAACGAAATTTGTGGCGTCTAATTTATATTTTGTGTTATGATTTTGTTTAAAAAGTAAATAGAAATAAACAAACTTGATTCTTCGTACAGAAGATTTAATTTTTGCGCGCAAATTTACAGTGCCATCTGTCGTCAGCAGAGTGTAATTACACCTGTACGTAATTCAAACTTTGCATCCCCATCGAGTCTCCCTTTCGTTCATGACCTACTAGGAACTTCGCGCGAACATTTGTTTTTAATTCTATTAAAGCCAATTGGAAATGAATTGAATAAATTCGATGCAACGCTTGTCACTGAATGTCAAAATATAAGTTCATTAAAGTTTCGTACAGAATACAGGCTCTACTCAATACGTCACCTACGTTGATTTTACATGAAATTATGAACTTTTAACCCTCCCCAATTAACAAACTACTTTTCGTTATTTCATTTACGAATAATAATAATAATAATAATAATAATGAAATACAGAACTCATTATACTACTTTCATTTAACTACTTCGCAATGCACATTTCGAATTACACAATCCACGCGTCATCGATACAATGATTCCTCTTTTATAATACCAATGAATCGTAAAACGTAAAAGAAATACGTCGTAAAAGAGAGAAACACTCTATATTTATCGGAAAATCTCAAACAATGATCATGACATTGTTCCGCAACGATTTTCAATTGTCATTCTCGCGGAACAGTGGCAGTCAACCATAAATTGCAATCGTGTGCGCCACCCCTCTGGAAGCTGCGACGAAAAATAAAAGCAGCGCGTTCGTCGCTACCCAAGGCCTCGGTCGATATCAAAGTCGCGAAAGAAAGAAAAGGTGGTCTGGAACGGCTACGTGCAACAATAACTCTCTCCGACGAGATCGACTGTTACGGAAAAGCGGCTCTGTTTCGCAGATCGTCAAACATCCCTTCTGTTGGAAGGGCGGGCGAGGGGGAAGGGAGGAGGGAGAGATGAAATAGAGAAGAATATAGAGCCGGCGTGGAAAAGCGCGCGCGAACCGGGAAATGTTCTCTGCGGCCCCGAAGCGACGACGCCACGTACTAGATGGTATATTATTGATCAATAAGAGAGGCTAACATGGGTGACCTGTGCCGGCAGAGGCAGCTGTTACTTCCTCCGTATTTTTACGCGACGCGCAACGTGCACCGCGAGAAACCGATCTTCGAACAGTGCCTGGACGAGATCTCGACAATTCTGCTGCGTGTCTGCGACAAAGTGGCACCGTGCTGCCTGGGACAAGAAGTACCGACCGCGTACGTGAAACGCGCCAGCCTCATACTCCCGAATGAAATACGCGAAACGAGGGAGACAGAGGGAGTAACGGAAGAGTAACGGCCAGCCAGGATAGCTGAGGAGGCAGGAGATAGACCGCGGGGGGGAAAAGGGGGGTACAGGGGTGGTGGGTAGTGGGAGTGAGGGTGAGAGGAAGAGAAAGAGGGAGAGGGAGAGAGAAAGAGGGAGACAGACGGAAAAGGAGCGAACGAGTGGGAGAGGAACGGAAAGAAAGCGCGACAGAAGAGGATTTGTAGAAACAGAGGGAGAAAGAGACGTGTGAGCGACATGTGTCTGTGTTGAGAATACCATCCACGATAGTACGGCGGCCGAGGGTGCGCCGAGAGAGAAGATCGGTTGCATTCTCTTCTCGTCATATCCGACACCTTCTCGTCACCTACACGGAACTATCGATGCAGACCTTACGGAAGAAAAACAGTCCGTGCAAGTGTGAGTAAACGATAGGATAGGATAGGAAAAGAAAAGAAAAGAAAAGAAAAGAAAAGAAAAGAAAAGAAAGGAGAAAGAAAGAAAGAAGGGAAAATGGGAAGAAGAGAGGAATGGAGGGAATGAAAGCCAACCCCGAATTAACGAATTTACTCGTGGATACCATCGGAATCGTGCGGTATCGACGTATCCGTTCCCGTGTATCTGGTGTATATGCATTGTGATACGTATCGGCGAGTTACGTGGCTCCGATATCAGTTTCAGCCAGTTTCGTGGGGAACGTTGCCGTTCTCGTAAGAATTACGCTGTGATATCAGCCTAGTAGATCGGTCAAAGGGAGCTTTGGAATATGGCTTCCCTATTCTGTAAGAGCGAGAGAGACACGACGGTTTCTCGAATCGGGCCACGCAGATTAATTTCGTGCGTGAATAAACGCGGAATGAATACGTGAATCGTGTGGCCCCGAACGAAGCTCGATAAAGTGAAGGGAGGTGTCGGGCGTCTCTGTTCGGAACGACACTTGTCAATTTTGTGATTTTCGCGCGAGCTTTTGTTGCAGCCTTGACTTACCGACTGTGGTAATGTAGACTGCTGGTTTGTTTGTTTCTACGTAGTATCGCCGGCAGATGGCGGCACCATCTAATTTGGGCAACTCGTATTAAGGATCGTACTACTTGCAATTAATTCCACTTGGAAACAATTGCTTTACGTTTTTGCACGTTCCTCGGTGTTGAACAACATTTGAAGTCCAAAGATTCAAACTTCAGGAGAGAAACAAATTAAACATTTACTATATTCGAAACATTCACTCGACATATATTTACACAAAATTTCAATTTGAGACAGGAAACTAAACTCACGCTGATACGAAGAGATTAGATAAAGAGGAAAAGCGTTACGCTTAAAATGTAACATGGTATATTGTTAAACTTTCTCCTAATAAGCATCAATCTTTAAATCATGCTTTCCTAAAGCATTTTACATAGATAACGTATATGACGTATATCTTGAGAAAGGAAAATTTTATCTAGTAAAAGTATAACAGATAAAAATTATCCATTATCCGTCCGAGAGAAATGTTGCACGTTATGTTCTTTCAATGGTGTTAACATTATCATTCTTACTATGTACCAAACCATTATCGTACCAAACTCTGTATTCATAAAAACTATAATAACTATTTGTAAGAATTTTGGGAAAGTATTACACAACATACTTATACTTGTAATTTTTATAAATTGGTATAACGATGTTGCACAATTATACGCAATAAGCGAATAACGAATATTCCAAGTAAACGTCATATTAGCAACGAGCTTATTAAAGGTTCTCTAGTAATCCATCTAAGAAATTTGCTAATTAAAATTAATTACGACCTCGGAGAGTAATTTGGTAATTTTAGAAGTTTCCACGTACGCACTCTCGACACTTACTATCCAATAGGTTTACACTTTATGCACATTGACATTCGCATCCTGGATTATCTGTTGACTAAGCTAAACAGAAGTTTAGAATGCTCCAAGTATCGATAAAAGTAGCATTTCCAACATCTGTGATCTTCTATAAAATACCCTTTGCAAATTTCTGCGATCGGTCGATGCTTTTTTTTCTCGTAAAATGCAAAATCTACAATCGTTTTTCGCCAGAGTAGGAAACATTAATGGAACGTTACTATAACAAATAATCATTTGATAGAAAATTAATAGAAATCAGGCATCTGTGTTTACAGTATAAGTTTCTTTCTACAATTTCCTTTGTTTTTTCGTTATATTGTGTAAAAAAAATCCTCGATGCAGATATGTCCTCTGATTTTCATTTATACCAGCATCTAAGCTACGAGCTTAGTAGGAAGCTTTATCGATACAATGCATCTTCCTATCCTTCTCGCTCGTCCTTCTCTCTTTTCTCCATTAAAGCGATGCACCTGTAACGATCCGTTGAAAAGCACGAAATCCCTCGGAAAATAAATTACCATGTCGAAAATATTGGCAATCCGTGCGAATAAATGATTCGTTCTTTTCCTGCACACTATGCTATCTCTACCTTGCTTTTACATTACTACTGTACTGTTGCTAATAAATAATTATTATTGTATATCAATTATTATGTATATCTATTACTATTTTCATTGTCCTCTGTTACTATCATCGCGCTATTATTTGTTATTCTATTGCCATTTGCTATTTCTGCAATCAAAAAATGAATTAAAATCAATGTATTACCATATTGCCATATTATACTATTACTTAGGTGCATATTATCATCATCATCTGACACCACACTATCTTCTAATTCAACACTGTGATCAATCATTAACTTGAAAAGTCGCAAGCCATAAGTTCTGAACTTGTTTTAATCGCACAACTTAATCGATTATACAACTGTTAACTTGATTAATCAGATAATTGCAATTGTTTTGTAAAATTGTTTTGTATATCACGCGTTTATGGAAACAGAATTCGTCAAAATCAAGGAAGAGTTTAATTTCACAGAATGTTTGAAAGTTAGTGGTAATTATCGTCTATACGTTGTCTATATGTTTAGTATCAGATTAATTTTCACGTTCCTCGATAGTCACTATGTACACCTTATCAATCTATTATTCCTTCGACCTGATATTTCAACGTACTGTCACTATTAGCCAACGTAACATACTTGTTAACATTAAGTTAACGCGTGTTATCGTTTGAAGATAAAAACATAATGAATAGGTCTAGGTCGTGGTGTAACTGTCTGAGGAAATTCGCTGTGCACACTTTATCCTTACTTACTCAGTTTTTGCTCAAGCTATACTTTAAGTTAGCTTTACTTTAAGCTCATGATTAAACTACAAACCGATCCTATCACTGCAAGTTAAATCTACGACTAAACAATAAAACCCGATATTACAGTAATACAGTAATATTGATTGAAGAGAACTACGAGAAACATTATTGCAAATTTACCATTTCTCAATTACCATTTTCTGAAGATTTAAATGCGCAGCAAAAGGGTGAACCTGCTAGTTCAGCAGAACAGTCATTTACACACAACGATCTAAACCTGTTCCCTATCCTGTTCTTACCCTCGACTATCACCGCCTCGCTATGTTTCTACCCCTAAAAGCAAAGAGTAAGGAACAAGGTATGATAAAGGGCGTACAGAGGTGACCGCGCCAGCAGGGGGGAGGTGGGTGGGTAGGAAAGGACATGAATTGGTTATCCGGATAGAGAAACTCGAGTATCGACAGTTGGCGTTCTCCACTCGAGTCGCACGAGTACGTTCAAACAAATGCGCCGGTGTGCCTAGTGGCCATTAAAGTCGCGAGGGGTCGTCCAAAGTGTGCGTTAAGGAAGCTCAGCTCTGTTCATATGTGTTGGCGAAAGAAGGGGGGTTGCGGAGGGCAGAGATTTCGATAAATTGTCTGTAGAAAGGCAAATCGAGAAGTTACGAGTGGCCAGAGATTAAGACCGGCGAGGGGACGCATGGCTGATGATGATGATGATGATTGAAAAGAGAGAATTTTGTGTACGATGGCGATGATCGCTGATAGGGGTGCTGATGGTGTAGGTTTAACAGTGGCCGAAAGCTGTCGAAGTTGTTTATTTGCTCGTAAAGTGATTGCGAGGAACAGAGTATCAGGATGTTTGAATATTACATTTATTAGGGATATTGTTGTTGACTTTAATGTTCTATGGATTTCATTATCACTCGTGATATCATGATCTTTTCAACAGCTTTTTAAAAACAGATTTCACAAATAATTTAGACAGTTTACGTGTTATTTTTATAATCTTTGTAACACGAAGCTGAGAATAATGTTAAAATAATTTTATTTTATGATATTGTTGTTGACTTTAACGTTCTATGGATTTAATTGTTTATTATTCGTCATTTAATAGTCTTTTCAACAGTTTTTTAAAAACAGCTTTCACAAATAATTTAGACAGTTTACGTGTTATTTTTATAATCTTTGTAACACGAAGCTGAGAATAATGTTAAAATAATTTTATTTTATGGTATTGTTGTTGACTTTAACATTCTATGGATTTAATTGTTTGTTATTCGTCATTTAATAGTCTTTTCAAGAGTTCTTCAAAAACAGATTTCACAAATAATTTAGACAGTTTACGTGTTATTTTTATAATCTTTGTAACACGAAGCTGAGAATAATGTTAAAATAATTTTATTTTATGATATTGTTGTTGACTTTAACGTTCTATGGATTTAATTGTTTATTATTCGTCATTTAATAGTCTTTTCAACAGTTTTTTAAAAACAGCTTTCACAAATAATTTAGACAGTTTACGTGTTATTTTTATAATCTTTGTAACACGAAGCTGAGAATAATATTAAAATAATTTTATTTTATGGTATTGTTGTTGACTTTAACATTCTATGGATTTAATTGTTTGTTATTCGTCATTTAATAGTCTTTTCAAGAGTTCTTTAAAAACAGATTTCACAAATAATTTAGACAGTTTACGTGTTATTTTTATAATCTTTATAACACGAAGCTGAGAATAATGTTAAAATAATTTTATTTTATGGTATTGTTGTTGACTTTAACATTCTATGGATTTAATTGTTTGTTATTCGTCATTTAATAGTCTTTTCAAGAGTTCTTTAAAAACAGATTTCACAAATAATTTAGACAGTTTACGTGTTATTTTTATAATCTTTGTAACACGAAGCTGAGAATAATGTTAAAATAATTTTATTTTATGATATTGTTGTTGACTTTAACATTCTATGGATTTAATTGTTTATTATTCGTCATTTAATAGTCTTTTCAACAGTTTTTTAAAAACAGCTTTCACAAATAATTTAGACAGTTTACGTGTTATTTTTATAATCTTTGTAACACGAAGCTGAGAATAATGTTAAAATAATTTTATTTTATGATATTGTTGTTGACTTTAACGTTCTATGGATTTAATTGTTTATTATTCGTCATTTAATAGTCTTTTCAAGAGTTCTTTAAAAACAGATTTCACAAATGATTCAGACAGTTCGCGTGTTATTCTTATAATCTTTGTAACACGAAGCTGAGAGTAATATCAAAATAATTTCGTCGTTTGTCAATAGCGTTTTGATACCAATTAATAACACTTCGTCGTACAAGTTAAAATTCGCGATACAGTGGGTAATAAATGCTGAAAGACACCAAGATCACGACCGAAACGAACAAGGACGCGACCAGTCGTTCGAAATTCAAATCAATAGCGAGCGTTTTTGTTCCCAAGTTCGTCAGCAACTATATCGCAGCCCTCACGAGATCAATTTTCCATGCGATAGGCAACGAACTGTGCCGGCGTCTAACAAAGTAACGCGAAATCTGTCGCGGTTTCGTGCTCGTTTTAATACAGCCTGCATGAGGTCTCGTCGACAACCGGGGGCCAAGCCGAGTCCCGTACGGCGTGATCCTATCGAATTATCGAATTCGAAGCAGCAGGGGTCCGAAACGATCCGTCGCCCGATGGTTTCGAGCCTCTTCAGTTTAATATCGATCGGCCACACGACCAGTCCGCCCGGCGAAATGCGTGAAACGAGAGGATTCTTTCGAGTGTCCTCCCGGATAAGCAATTTATTTCTCTTTCCTGTCGCTCGCTTTCCCTCTCCAACGGATGATAATTCGATCTTCGTTTCTTTCTTCTTTTTTTCGCTTCGGACGAGAGGCAAGCGGGAAAGTGAAATGATGTTTAATGATACCTAAAGCGTGTAGGGAATTGGGACTCAAGTGGGGGTCGAGACGTTGAGTATTACTACTTGCGACGGGAAGAGTAATTAATTGTATTCTTGCGAATGAACTGTTTAGAGGACGAATGAAATAGTTTGGAAGATCGTTCAGTGTTTTATTAATTAGACGCAGGTACTTCTTTCTTTCTTTTTTTTTTCTTATATTAAATTCCATCCTTTTTCTTTATTTTGAATGTAAGCTTGTTTGAAATATTGAGTATTACTACTGGGCCAAGTATTTCTGCTTTTACAATATAATTACAAATATAATCACAAATGTAATTACAAATATAATTTGTGAAAAATATTTTTTAACAGACAAACAACATAGATAACAATTTTAGACTCTTTCCACGTGGATTTAATGGAACTTTCTTGTTCATTGACATTTGGGTGTTGAAATAGTATTTCTTGATTGAAGTGTTTCTTTTTTTTTCCTTGACAAAGAAATAATTTTTCATGTGCCTTTATTTACAGTCAAGAACGAACCAACCCGATTTCTTGGGGAGGGTGTGTCGTTCAAAGCGAAGCTGATTGGCATATTGGAAGTGTCGGAAGCACGCGGGGACCGGATGTGCCAGGCAGCTTTGGCGGATCTGAAGATGGCGATTCGGGCTGCCGGTGAACACAAACAACGAATCGCCGTTCAGGTCAGCATCGATGGATTACGCTTGCGGGACGAAAAGTCTGGGGTAATGACTTTCAAAACTAAAAACCATAATACCCGAATTTCACGAAGTGTAAAATATTAAACGCTAAAAACAACGGAGCTAGAGTCTGACTTTGAAACATCAGTTTTCCAAAATATCAAGTTCTTTTTTCTCTTCGATCGACTGTTTTGAATTGAAAGGAAAAGAGAGAGAGTGTGTTTGAAAGAAAGAAACGAACGAGTATATCTCAGAATATGTTCAGAATTCCGTGGTGAAAAGTGTACGTAGAGCTGATAATTCTTTGACACGATTGAAAATTCTCTTGTTCCAGGACTGTCTGTATCACCATCCTGTACATAAGATATCGTTCATCGCGCAGGACATGAGCGATTCGAGGGCTTTCGGATATATTTTTGGGTCACCGGACACTGGTCATCGTTTCTTTGGCATCAAGACAGACAAAGCGGCAAGCCAAGTGAGTGTGACACAGTGTCGAGTGTATCTTATCACTTACCGTATCAATTGCAAAAGTTGTATTGGTTGCGAATTAATTTGATCGTCCTTTACCAATTTTCTGACGCTGCAATCTTCATGTTACAATCGTTCTTTTTACTTGAAACTTTGCAAATAGATTAATCGAACGTTGCAGCGGATGGATGTCAAAATTTCATCGTAAATTCGCACAACACGAGAGATTATTTTCCCTACGATCAAAATTGAACTCAACAATTTCCGATATTAACTTTCGCGAACAGAATCAAAACTATAACTGTCTCACCTTGCAATTTATATGGTATATTAATTTTAAGAATTATATGTTTATGTCAAATAGATATAAAATTGATTATTGCTATTTCTTCAATTGTTCATATAAGAATTATATTAATAAGTATAATATTAATAATAAAATTAAGAATATTTGGAAGATATTATATAATAATTAGTCATGGATTTATTTCTTCTGGATTATTTTATTTAGTTAATTTAATTTATATTCAAACTAATAGACGATTAATTTTTATTAATAAAGGAATAATTGTTTTTATACCTTCATTAATGATAATATGATTTATTTTTTGTTTATGTAATGTTGGTTCTCCTTTTTCTTTAAATTTAATTAGTGAAATTATATTGTTAATAAATTTAATTTATTGATTTAAGTATTTATTTTTTATTTTAATAATTTATTGTTTATTATCTTTTATTTATTCTATTTATTTATTTATATTTATTATACATGGAAAAAATTTTATAAATTTAAAAATTTATAATTGTAATATAATAAATTTTTTAAGATTATTAATGCATTTATTTCCAGTAAATTTATTATTTTTTAATTTATTAATTTATTTAAATAGTTTAATTAAAATATTGAATTGTGATTTCAAAGATATATATATTTATATTTTATATTATTATAAAAATATTTATTTTTAGAATTATTTTATTATTATTAAGTTTTTTTTTATTATTTTTTAGAATATATTTTTTATTATTTAATTTAGAATTGATTTTTGAATGAAAAATTTAAATAAATTTAAGATATTTTCAACGCTCGTTCCACTAACAAAACTAAAGAAAAGAACCACGCTCTCGAGAACGATCAACTTCATTCAAGTCAGATCGAATCAAAGTCAAATCAGTCTGCCAATTTGAACGCACGCACACGTCGGTAGTGTGGAAAAATTGACGTTAATTAGCGAGCTACAGCCAGCATAGAGGAACCTCGTTCGTCGTTTAGCCTTAGCAATCGATAAAAAGCGAGAGGCGGCGAACGCAAGGACAGGCCTGGGCATTCTTTCGTCGTTGTCGCGGCGCGGATATTGCCTTTGAGAAGCAACAAAAGAAGGAGGTTGGCGCGCGCGTTGATTCGATAGGAGAGCCGTTCGTGCGCGAACACGATCCTTAAACGGGGGTAGAGGGGGAGTCGGTAACCGTGTCGTTTATCGCGAAACGATTCGCTTTGCCGAGGCAACCGGGGTCTGAAATGATATTTGTCCAATCCGGAGAAGCAATATCGACCTCGGTAGCTCCGGTAATTCCGCAGGGGTATGTAAATAATTGCATTATACGATTCCGGCTGTATACCACCCCAACGGATACACCGCGGGAGATTGTTGTTCGATTATACGCGATTCTCCTCGTGCTCGTTCAAAAGTGATTGCGTTTTCTTCGTGGCTCTCCTCTCTTTGTGTTTCTCTCTCCGCTCTTTGTTCCTCTTCTCTCTCTCTCTTTTTCCAATTTTTGTCTCGCGAGATAGAATTTTTCGCACAGTCACCGAAATTCAATTCTTTCCATTCGGATAACTAGATCGTATCGATCCTATTCGCGCTTTCGTTTTCTATATTTCTTGATACGCCCGAGTGTTCTCGTCTCTTCTTCGTTGAATCCTGTTCTCGATTTTTCATACGAATTTCGTCGACACGAAGGAAACGGAGATCTGTTTTATCCTTTCAGTCGTATCGCACGATTATTCGTATTGATATTGTTAATAATTTTGTCGAGAACGAAGCACGAAATTCAACATGCTCGGAAATATTTCCTTTCTTTGAACTTCCAACGTTGTTGGCAACGAGAACGATAAAGGACGTCACGTTCAAAATTGCCACGCGGAATGTGCAATCTCTCTTCTATGATTATGCATTAACGAAAGGTCAAAGCAAGTGGTTTATGTATGCATCTAGGCGTTCAAAATATCCCGATCCTGGTGATAACGGAGAAACGGTGTATGACGTCTACACGAAACTTTCGTGTTGCGGAATATTTGCGAATTTGCTAAAGAGGTTAAAGGTTATTAAAAGGTGTAAGAGAGACGATCTAGCCTGAACCACGTGATTGAGCTACGAGAGAAGGGGAAACGTGGATACGTAGCAGACGAGGAGCACACGATAAGTGAAGGCAGACAGTGCATAGTCAGACGCGTTTGCCTGTGTTGGCGCAACGTACACAGAACGCAATTTCATTCTTTTTTTTTTTTTTAATTATTTCGAAACTTAATTCGAGGCAAGAGGTATTTTTAAAAATTAATTAAAATTTCCTTTGATTCCGTTTTAATTAACAATTGGCGAGCGAAACAGCATCGTTTGCCTTTATTTATCACAAGCTCTCGCGTAAAATGTTAAAAGACTTGCACGTTGTAAAAGGATCTTTACTCTCTGCGATGTTTTTGCAGGTGGTAATCGCGATGCGAGACTTGTTTCAAGTGGTGTTCGAGTTGAAAAAGAAGGAGATCGAGCTAACGAAGCAGCACTTAGAGCAAAACGCCATGAACGTTATTAAATTTCATACCACTGGCATCTTTGTCGAACCTACCCCCGATACCAAAGTAATTGTCGACACTTCTTCTCGATGACTTTTTTTTTTCGTTTTTTTCTCTTTCTTCGATAGCAGTTGTTATAGTTTTCAATATTCAATATATTCTGTTGAGTGTAACAATGACGTGCAAAAATTTCGGGACAAATGAATTTTCACCAACATTTAGTAGAAAGAGCAAAACCGGGTAAACACTGTTTATAGCGTTATACCAACCGAGTAACTTTAAAGTATTATTTTCGCGAAACTGGGTGAAAAATTCATTTGACCAGAAGTTTCTACGCTCTGTCGCGTGAATAGTAAAATTTCCAACTTAACGAAACGTTGTTAAATCGCTTCGCGACAGGGCGCGGCAGGATCAGAATCCTCCCTTCATCGCGTAAGGAATACCAATTCGGAGGTGGACAAGTCGGTTGACAAACGAAACGAGCCTCAAAGTGGCGTGATAAGAGACTTGTTGGACATACAATTCGAATTGGACTCACTGCAGCAAGGTATTCATCACATGAATAAAATTACCCCGGACAATCCGCCACCATCCGCTGACGATCTGTTTGAAACCGATCCGTTTGGCGATTCGTTCGCGAACATGAAGGTACGTCGAGAATTAAGAATTATATGCAGTATAACGTACGTGTGTATTTTCAATCGTTTCAAAATCTCTACTTACAGCTGGAAGATACTGTACGGCCAATTTTACCGCCGCCACCGTCATCGTCTAAAAGAGGCCACCTAGAGCGACAGCAAACAGTTCCAGGCCCCCAGTCGTCGATCACGTCGAGTCCGGCCACCACTTTGACTAGTAAAACCCCTCCACTTCAAAGCAACATTCAGTGGTTCGAGAAGGAAGCCGAAAATCTCTTCAGCGACAGCGATCTCACCGGCTCTGCCAAGAATACGCCTGTTAAAAAGGAATCGGAAGAGGTTGGTACTTAATATTTACGCGTCGATTAATTATTATCAATCACGTCAAGGAGGCTCAATGACGTTGAGTCTCTGGCACTGTATATAAGTTTACAATGAGACAAGTAATGTTGAATTTGCACCAAATATCAATTAATAAGGAGTCCATATCTTTTCAATAATTACAAGAACAAAAATAATTGATGACGATGAATTGTCTAGACTCCTATTTAATTTGTATAATTCCCATTTAATTTACTTGATAATTTTCACAGACCCAAGCCAAGAGCCCGCAAATCGACGTGTTCACGGAGCTGGATCCGCTCGGAACCGGTTTGATAAAACCCTACGTGGACAAGAAGGACTTCTTCCAACACCTGAAGAACCCTCCCAAGAAAGTACTGAAAGACCTGGTGTCCACCAACTCGGCGGACACGTTCCCAACGAACTTTAACGTCCTCTCGGAGCCGCTGGAGTCGGTGAAACCGCGAAACGACATGGCCACGAAAGAGAATCAGTTCGAGGACACGAACTTCGCGAACTTCGACCGATTCGACGAGAACGAGGCGATCCAATCGGTGTTCACGCGCTCCGACTCGTCCAGACGATCCACTCATCATCAACCTCTTTCCGTGTCTCTGCCGCCTGAAGACTCCCCTACCTCGAAATCCGCGGCAATCTCGATTCCCACGTCCGCTGGCGTTCCCATGCTTGGCAGAATGGACAAGGACTCCACGGAGTCTATGCACGGCCTGGTGAAACTTCCCAGTCCCATAAAATCCACCCGCAAGAAGGAATTCGACATCGACGTGACTGGTGGCAAAGCGTCGTCCATGGACAAACCGTTCCCAGTGGACTTCTCGGCAGCCAGCGACTCGCCAGCGTCCCCATTAAAATCTTGCCCCTCCGACGCCAACTCCAGACTGTCCAGTTCCTCCGCGGAACTGGAACTCGTACCTGAACCTCCGCCACGGGGAGTAGCCAACATCTTGATCAACCCGCCGCCTCTGCCACCGAAGAAGCAAGGAGTGAGGGGTGTCGCGAAGCCTCCACCAAGGCCACCGCATACCGACACATACTTCCACTACGATTTCCCGGAAAGAGAGCCCGTGGCGACGACGAAAGACAGAAGCATGAGCCCGTTAAGGGACGGAAGGAGCCAATCGGACGACAGTTTCAGCTCGCCCGTTCAGCTGTCTGGCAAGTCGGATCTGATAAGCGCGATGGCCACGTCGGCGTTCGAGGACTCGTTCAGCTCCATGATACCGAGCGCGTTTTTCACCAGCGCCACCAGCACGCCAATCGGACCGAAAAAGACGAAACCGTCGTTGGACATCACCCTGAGCCAGTTAACGTCCACTAACTTGGACGAGTTGGCCAACAGTCTAGGGATGACGGTGAAGGAGCTGACCAGTCTGACTCTGCAGCAGTTGACCGAGTGTTTGGCCACTCTCTCGGCGAAGGAAGCCGCCGCCAACGATAGCGAAGAGCCAGTCTTTACGAAGCAGGAGAAGGCCAGTGTCGCGCAATCGCACGTGTCCAGCATGGTGCAGCCGAAAGCTTTCGAGCAACAACAGCCTTTCGCGAGGATGAACGTCGAGCAGGAGACGAAGCAGGAAGCTACGTACGACAAGTACGCTGTTTTCCGAGAGCTGCTGGAGCTAGAGCAGATGGAGAGGAACGACGAGAACGCCGCGAAAGACTCCACGGAGGACGAGACGTTTCCAGTGACGAAGGAGGAAGTTGAAATAGCGGAAACTCAGCAGCACCAGCAGCAGCAGCAGGAAACTAGCGAGGAGTCGAGATCGGAAAGTTTGGCTACTCTGGTGAACCTGACGGTGAAACTGCCGCCTAGTAACGAAGATCTGACCAAAGAGGAGCAAATTGAAGCCAAGTTCGAGGAAACGGCCGAACCTCCGTCGAGTCTGACGTTCGAGAAGATCCAACCGACGGAGGCGGAAAGTAAGGCAGAACTGGTGGTGGCAGAGGCGGAAGGAGCGTTGACGGATCTGTTGACGAAACAAGGCGAGGAAGAGTCCGAGAAAACGAAAGCTGCAGTGGACGTCGAGGAGAAGGGAGCAGAGGAGGAACCGGAGGTGGCCGGCGAGAAACTCGGCGAGATCAACGACGACTCCGACAAGCCAGAAACCAAGGAGACGAGCACGAACGAGGAGACGAACGGGTCCCTGATCGAAGTGAACAGAGTCGAGGTGAAGTCTTCCGTGTCCACGTCCAGCGACAAATACGCGGCACTGCGCGAGATCATAGGCGAACCGGAACCGCCGGCGAAACAACCGGAGGACGACACGCCGAATTCCACGAGAATGTCACCGGTGATTCAGCTACCGGTGACGCAGCAAAAGACTTCGGCCGAGGTGGAGCTGCTGAATCTATTCTCCGACACGCCCCCGCCCTCGAGTCCCAAAAAACAGGCAAAGAAGGAGGAAGACTCGAGCTCGATGGGAATGGACATTTTCGAGGAGATCAAAATGTTGAGCAACAGCGGACAACAGGCGGCAAAGACCAAGTCCCTGATCCCCGAGGACATCTTCTCGCCGTTCGCGGAGCTGAAGCCAGAGAGGGACGAGAGCAAAGACGACAGCAACTGGACCAAGTTCGACACGGGCCTCTTCGTTTCGGACAGACCACTGGCCGAGTGTCCACCACCGATCAGTCGAACGTCACCGTGGTCGCCCGATGGCAAGGAGTTCCACAGAGAGGCTTCGTTCAAAGGTAGCGTGTACCAACAGTCGGGCGACAGCGACAACGAGTGGAAAGACGA
Organism: Tetragonisca angustula; assembly: GCA_036937485.2. Taxonomy (NCBI): domain Eukaryota; kingdom Metazoa; phylum Arthropoda; class Insecta; order Hymenoptera; family Apidae; genus Tetragonisca; species Tetragonisca angustula. Next base: position 151,780 of record JAWNGG020000280.1, on the reverse strand, counting down.
GGAGGAGAGCGAGGAGAGCAACGGAAGGATACGAGACGGCAGGTTCAGGTGTAGCCATTATCCGAGATTCGACGCCCCTTTCGGCTCGGAGAGGGGCTTCTACGAGGAGACGGGCGGCTCAGGGAACAAGCGAGACTGGGGCTTCCGAGACAGGACGATGGAGAAGTCGCGCGACGCCGCGTGGATCAAGAACTCGGGTCACAGGCCGCGCGACTCCTCGCCGTGGCACGACGAGAGCCAGTGGGAGAAAGAGTCCAAGCATTATCCTCACAGAAAGATGCAGTACAAGGACGAGGAGGAGCACTACGAGCTTCACAGGAAGTGCAGATCGAAGCCCCAGCGTTGGAACTGGCCGCACGAGCACGAGAGAGGGCCGTTCTACGACGACGAGAGAAGGAGGAAAATGATGCTGTGGAAGGAGGACAGGTTCGGTAGCCAAGAGAGCATGGGATACGACGACGACGACAGATGGTCGAGGAGAAAGTACGAGAGGAGACGATGGGAGGAGGACGCGAGATTTTGGAACAGGAGGTCAACCGGCCCGCCAGACTCCGACTACCCTAGCAGAGAAAGCTATTACTATTACAGGGAACGGCCGCACGACTATCCCTCGGCATGGAACGAAGACTACGGCTCCGACAGACCAACGGACGACTCCCCGAGATACAACCAGTCAGCGAGAAAGCGGCACTGGCCGAAGAGGCCGAACAGCGCGAACGAGGGACGCAACGTAGACATGGTCTACCCGGAGTCACGGGGGAAATTCGGCACCTCCAGGTCCGAGTGCAACGACAACGACTCGGACCCCTATCTACGGCCGTCGCAACGTTCCAGAAGCCGGCAAAGTTACTGGGGCAGCGACCAAGAGTACGACAGCTGGGTAGACAGGCCTTACTGGTCCGAGGAGCCGGACACCAAGAGCGAGAATCTCCATCGAAAGAGAATACCGAGGCACAAGCTACGCCAGGCACACCCGGCGAAAACCCAGAGCCCGTTCGAGGACGATTTCGCCCAGAGCGTGGAGCACGTGGACCCCACCGCCGCCGAGCCTCTCGCCACCGCCGAGCCACGCGTACGTTCGGAAGCGGGCAGCGAGCAGAAACCATCGCCTCAGAGTCCATCGTCGTTCGCCGCGAGATACCCGAAAGCCCCTCCCGGAAGGAGGGCAGCGATGCCAGTGGAAGAGGTGTACAGCAGCAAGAGATCCAGCTACTTCGAGGACGATCTGTCGTTCACGGCCACCGGGATCAGCGACTCGTCCGACAGGCAGAGGCTTCCATCTGACCAGAAGGCCACGCCCGAGGAGCTTCCCTGCGATTCCAAGGACGCTCATCATCAGACGACCGACGACTTCGTGTCGGGCGACAGCAGCCGCGACTCGTTCTTCAACGGGCATCTGAGATACGACGACGACGCGTTCGCATTCAAGCCGGAGATGGAGGACAACGTCGCCGATCACAGAGCGACCACCCTGCCGTTGAAGAATCACGCACGACAGGCCAAGTACACCGCCGGCAGCAACAACAACAACAACAACAACAACAACAAGTCGAGGAACGACCAGCACATCAGGAAGTCGGAGTCGGTGAACATATTCGTCAGGGAGAACGATCCGTTCGGCGACGACGATTTCTTCGATTGATGGGTCGTTGGAGGCGTATTCTACGTTGCTGGACGCTTCGACGAGGTATCGCGCGTCAGTTGCCAGCTCGCGCAAGTGGCGGCCGGGTGATTTCTCGAGGAGGTGCGTTTACTTTCTCTGTCCAAAAAAAGGAAAAAAAAAAAACAGCCACGAGCTGTCGCTGCTCCATTGAATCCTTGAACTAGAAATTGGGCTGTTATCGCGTATCGTCTTAAACGTGTTTTCCCTCTGTTTGACTGTCAGACTATCGTGGAGGCAATAAGCGTTGGTTGGTCGAGTTTATCAAGCTGTTGCACGCGAACGTGGTGTCCTATTCATCTGTCGTAGAGCTGCGAGGCTTTGATATAAAGGTTAATTTCGAATAATAAAGTCGGGATTAGCAAGTGACATTTGCATTTGCTCTTGTTTTTAATTTTCAAGAAAGAGGACATTTTAGAACATTTTTGCAATTCTTACTTTTGTTTTACTTTCTCGGGAGGATGGCACATTCATTTTACCAAGTCACCGAGGGCATTTCTGAAAATTTATACAGCACGGGGGGGATTTCTAAAGGATAAGTTCCAATGAAACGTATAATTTGGTGCTTTTCAGAGAACGTAGAAATAGAGGTAACTCAGCTCTCTTGATTAACGAAATGTTCGATTTTCGTAGATAAAAAGAACCAATCTCCCTAAATTCTACTTCTCGTTAACTCAATCCCTCGTTGCGTCGATATTGAACTGAACGTTAATTGCATCAACGATCGCACAAATGAAAACGCGAGAAATGCGTAAGAACAAGACTCATTTGTAACTACGGTGTAATTGAGAAATTAATAGTTCTTCGATTTGAAATTGAGGCGCGAGTCACTTTCAGAAATGAAAATTATCGTCAGAGAAGGAAGGTACCCTCGAACGACTGATACTTACTGTCTCTATTATAGCCAGATTGTTTAGTTGACATCTGTACAACGCGAATGTGAGAAGACTTAGGAACGATCGAGGATCTACGAGGCGAGAAGAGGATTCGTCTTGGCGAGGTCGATAGCGAGACATCGACGTGGTACGAGCAACGTGCCGACCTGCTAGTCATTGTTTTAATAAATTTGTACATAATGTTATATCGGCGTTAGCGTGGAAATTGATTCGTCGATCGGGGTAATACGTGCCCGCAGTTTGTACGACCAACCGAGCACTTTCGATTGAGCATTTTGTTTTCAATTCCTCACTGTCGATTCTATCGAGCATGTGATTAATGTTCCATGTAGAATTCGAGGAAAAGTGGAGTGCTGCTATAAAGTTTCAGTCGAGTTGACTCGCGAATATTTTTGTTCGTTTCTTTATGCAGACGACTTAATTTTTATCATGCGTCTTAGGTAACCAAATGACGACGATTCTTCATGCACAACAGTTCAAGCTAAGCTCACGTAATCTTCTGGAGCATTCTTTCCCAATTGGACGATGAAGATTATTCGTCGTGTAAAATATATAAAATTGAACGAGCAAATTTGAATCTAGTCCACAGACATGGTCAGCTACGATCCAACGATACCTGTTGAACGTTATTAATAATTTGATTATTCGAAGATGAGAATTTTAATGAAATTGTAGTAAAGATCATCTCATTTCATTTAAAATTACAATCGTATCAATTTTATCAATGTAGCAGAAATAGCGTCACGTTTAATGGAAGAATTGAAGCAACTGAATATTCTTTCTTTAACATGAACATGAGATCAGTTCCATCAAGTTTTTTATAAAGATAAATGAAAGACTCGCGGTTTTTTAAAATTAAACGTTTTTAATTTTCCTCCGAGCACTCCACTGTTTCACAGCTGAGTCAATCGTGTTCTTGTTTCGTTTTTCGTTTCGTACGATCACGATGCTAGTCATGTTCGAGTGATTTAGGGTGCTACACAGGAGAATATAGGCTGAATTGTCGACTGAAATCGTTAGAGAAAGATCTTTCAGTCTGCGCGTCTCTCGTTCGTCTGCATTCTTTTCTAAGAAAATTTGGCTAGCAATTTTCACCAACAAAATTTTAATCCTCTCGAAACCTTTTTCTTTCTTTTTTTTTTTTTTTTCGTTATTTAATCCTTTTTGATAGCAGCGAAGGTATCAGATTTCTGCGTACATCTTATCACTTTTGTTTCATTTGTTTCAAAGACATTTTGCAACAACTTACAATTTCAAAGCTCACAGAGAAATTTTTGTCAAAAGAACGATGCCTTTTGGTTCGTTCAATTTGAAAACTAGAAAAATATTGGAAGGCTCGATATCACAATAATTAAAAGGGAAAGGAAAGTGTCTAACAATAGCTTTGACAATGAAATGCCTGGGAGGATTTCGTTAGATTGTTTTGGAACGTTTGGAGAATTAAAATGTGACTTTTATACTGTTTCTCGACTGGAAACGACCTTCGTTCCTATGTCGAATCGATACCGTATTAGGGACAAATTAGGTTCGACTGTCGATCGAAAAGGAGAGAAAGGAGAGAAAGGAGAGAAAGGAGAGAAAGTAGAAAAGACGAAGATACGAGGGAGGGGAGAAAAGACTCCGTCAGTCTAGATTCTAGATAGTTTACAATTGCTATTTATTCACACCAAAATGAAACCAAATGTTAGGCGATCGTTTTTACTTGTTTCTCATTCGCAGTAGAATTTTTATATTACAGACGATGTTTGTTTAAATAGAACCGATGTTTACTTTTATTTATTTACTCGCCATAGAGTTTTCCTATTGTAGATAATGTTTGTTCGAATGATAGAACCGATGTTACACGATCCTTCGTTTATTTATTTTTCATTTGAAACAGTTTGCAGCATTTGCAGATAGACGTTGTTATTTCGAAAACGACGAACTAACTATTTGTTACTTGGATCTGTTTCTGGGGTATACGAATTGCAGTCAGAATTGTCACTGACAATAACGTAATCTCGATGCAATTACGCTCACCGACTACGAAACGACGATACTTCCGTTGAATAAGTTTGCGCGATTCGCAAAGACTCGAAACGACAAGAGAAACGAATTCGAACCAAATTGTATGCATTTATTTGCAATAACGACGCCCGTTTAGAAGAGAGAGAGAGAGAGAGAGAGAGAGAGAGAGAGAGAGAAAAGAAAACTGCGTGAATTTGTCACTGAAAGTGTAAACACATGCATATCGCGACTAAGCCGAGCATTTTTTTACGTTGCACCGGCAACATTCATTATCCCGCTTTTATCGAGCAAACAAACAACTGTCAATGGCAATAAATTGCGTTAAAAGCGTAGATCGTGATAAGGTGGCGTTCAATTTTTTTGAATTTTAGGGCGGCTTAAATCCGACGAGAGGAGATCGATGTTCAACGGGTTATCTGCAATCGAACCTCGCGCGAGAACAACCAACGGGTGACCATTTTTATATTCTCTTCAAATAATATTCTCTTTTCTATTCGTTCTTGCGAAAATATGCACGGCGCACGTCTCCGAGTATGACATCTGTTCGAATGTATTCATCCGTTGAAATTGACCATTTACACACTGACATTACGTTATCTATACTGTCATCTAGAAATTAGAAATTAAATTGTACGCTTTGTTTGTCCGCACGATTCGTGTTAAAAAAAAAAAAAAAAAAAGAAAGAAAGAAAATATTGTGTTTCGTGAATTATAGATATTCGGGTGGTCTGAGTTATCCAATAGAACGTGTATTGTAAGTAGACTGCGGATGTTTATGCAGATTTATATTTTTATGGACACAGCTACAGATACATGATATCCTGGTGGAAATTTGTTTCACTCCCTGAATATCGCAATAAATATTCTAGTTCAAGTGTCTTGTGTATTTTTGCCTTGTCATTCGCATTCTACGTACAGACAAACATCCACAGTCTAATTCTTAAATCTGCTTTTCATTTTTGTTTGCGAATTAGATCTGATCCCTTTAAAAAACAGTCTGATCTTTTAAAAGTTCTTTCTTAAAGATAATTCAGAAGTTGCTCGAATTTGTTGAAGTTTCAGTATTTGAATCTTTCCATAGATAAATCTGAATTGATTTCTTCATGTACGTTCCAGGACAGAATATAAAAGTGGATACCTGATAACTCGTGCTAAAATTAAAAAAAAAAGGAGAAAAAAATGAAAAAGACCAAAAAATGCGAAGACGAAAGAGAAATAGAATTCACGGGTGTAGGTACATGCTCAAAAGTCTTAAATGATACGTGTTCGTTTCAAAATTGGAAATTTTGGCAGCAAAGAATCCCGCGAAGTTTTGATATATATATATCAACAATTCCACTATAAAGCACGTGTACGGTTCAAAAATTTCATTATCCACGAAAGATCGAAATGTGTCTTGAGACTTTTGAACGAACGTGTAATCCCTAGTGTGTGTGTATCGAATTGCACGCGTGCAATTCTGTCAATCAACGTTGTTTCAACCGATCGTAATCGTCGAAACTTGTATGTCCGCGAGGGCACGAACTCGCGGGAGAGATTTCTTCGTTAACAGTAACAGCTGTGCAATCATCAGCCACCGATGACACTCTATTCAGGGATTTTAGCTAAACGAAGTACTTAAACGAATAATAAAACACTTTTTACACGAATGAAGAGGCAATGAACCGAGATTCGCTGTGAGAAGGGAAGTATCACGATTTTACACGTTCGAAAAAGAGATATGAACAACACGAGAGACTGTATCAAACGCTTGATTTTTACAATGAGAGAAGGATTGCATTGAGAATCTGTCGTTGAACGTGAGAGTATATGTTTCTGTCTGAACTTTTCTCTCTGTGTAAGTGAAAAACGCGTAAATAGTGTACCAATCAGAAAATAAAAATGGGAAAATAGGAACGAAACTGATCCGAGGCATGATGTTTCAAACGCAGTAACTCCGCTCGTCGCTACAACAAACACGATAACGCATAATACACGTTTGGCGATCTTATGTGCGCGTTATTAATCGTGGAAGATGTGTCATGTTTTTAATACGACCAGATAATATCGCGATGACGATTTTATTCAATCAGTCACCTCCCGATGCAGCACGAGTCGCAGTATATCACACCGAGGGAGAACAGAAGAAGAAGAAAAAAAGAAAAAAAAAGAAACAAAAACAAACGGAACCGTTCGAATAAATTTTCACTTTAAAAATGTTGGAACAGAATAAACTTCTTTTGGAAGAAACCTCCTCTGTGATTCTTTGATCGTTTGCATGCGGCACGATCATAGTAAGTACAATCTCCTTCTAATTTCCTTCTATTCGCTTGTTATTTTCGTACCTTTGGCTCTCGATTTTATTGATAATCTGATTTAGATCGGGCGGTGTAAAAGTTTTTTGTAACAATGTAGCAGGTTATCTCTTTTTCTTTTTTGTCGCGCACTGTTTCACAGTCTCCACTGCGTGAAAGTAAGATACTAGCTTTAGTTAGAGCAAAAGAGGAAACAGAAACTCTTCTATACTCAATTACAGCTGAAACGTAATTTTCTACCTAAATAAATAGAATGAAATCAATATATTGTCATTGATATTTTAAAGATGAATTATACTAATTAAACGGTTCGAAAGTTTACGAAAAATTCGTCGACAAAGAAAAAAAGAAAGAAGAAATGATAAGAAACAACGTTCGCCGGCGAACGGTCGAATCGATATCGGTGAACTCGCGGCAGCGTAAACAGTGGAAAAACCTGCAGGTTCGCCAAGACCTCCACCCTCCCCCCCCAGCGGAGAGGGGGTTGGAGGGGGAGTCTCTCTCTTTGTTGCGATCGGTGGTGGCTGCGGAGGCGCCTCCTCCACCCCTATCGTATCGAAACGGATGGAGATCCCTCGGTTAACGTGTTCCCCGTTCCTTGATTTGGCCGAGCACAATGCACAATAAAAGAGCATTAGATCGTCGGCTTTGTCGAGCGGTTGCACGACTTCTCGTAACAATGGCGTGGCCCCCACTCGCCCCGAGTACTCGAAACACCTGGCAAACAAGGAAACAATGCGCTCGAGCCGCACTTCGACGGGATTTCGCGCATTTGGGGTGCGCGCATGCTAACAAATTATCACCCCCTCTGTCACTTTTCTTTCTCTCTCGCCGCGTACATGTACCTCTCTCTCTCTCCCTCTCTCTCTCTCTGTTGCTTTTTTCCCTTTTTCTCCTCTTTTTTTTCCCTTTTCCTCTCTCTTTACGTTTTTCAGCCAACTCTCGCACGTCGCCAAGCACGCTGTGCACGGGCGAAATACTTTTTCTTCACGCTCGCGCGATTACGCAGCAACCTTCGCTTATTGCTCGTCAGAGGTTCAACCCCTTGCTTAGCGTGACACCGAGTCGGTGGAATTCAAATCATCGTGCATGATTTGTATCTTTTATACGAAACGTAATTGGTCTCTCCTTTCTTTACTGTTAGCAAGTTTTCAAAATTCTCGTTCCCGTCTGTGCAGTTCCAAAGGTTTTGCTAATTCTCTAACTTGTAATTTAGAAAGCAGTTTTGTTTCAATCGGAATTTTTTTTCTCTCTCACTCGCACTATACCGTTCCAACGTTGAATATTCACCGTGCGAATGTAACAAGTTGGTATAATATCGTGCACAATCGATCATTATCTTCGTGCGTCGTATAGCATTAGTATAGGTTGTTGCGATGAGGTACGAATTATGGTTGCTCGGATATTAATATCAATGTTAAAACAATAAAATTCACCTTCAGACTGATAAATTTAATCAGACTTAAAAATATCGAGAAATATAATTGGACTGAGCGTTTACAGAAGTCGCATCGGTCATAAAAAATGATTTATTACAAGTTAAAAAAGTTATTATAAATATTTTTATTACGTTTATCATGAGATTATTATAATTATTAAAAGCATTTCCATACGATGAACGAACGTACAAGAATAAGTCATTTATTGAAAGAATAAATTCTTTGAAACCGAACTTAATTAATCGTGCACCTGTGTAACAAAATTAAGAAAAAATTAGTGCAAAGCGAAGTCGATCGGTTTGACTATTGAAAAGCTAGCAAGTATAACATTCATTTTCGAGTTAGAAGTCCAGACCTGACTAATATTCTCCATTTTATCACCTTTTATTTCCATAATATAAATGAAAACCAAAAAAAAAAAAATAATAAAAGAAAAGAAGGATAAAAGTAGATTCCTTCTGACATAATACTAGCCGTTGACCTACCTCGTTGTAAAACTATTGAAAAGCTAACAAGTATAACAATCATCTTCGTGTTATACGAGTCCAGAGAGAACCTGACTAATATTCTCCATCTTATCAACTTTCATTTCCATAATATGAATGAAAACCGAAAAAAAAAATAAAAGAAAAGAAGGAAAAAAGTAGATTCTTTGTGACATAATACTAACTGTTGACTTATCTCGTTATAAAACTATCGAAAAGCTAACAAGTACGAACCTGACTAATATTCTCCATCTTATCAACTTTCATTTCCATGATATGAATGAAAATCAAAAAAAAAAAAAAAAAAAAAAAAATAGAAGAAAAGAAGGAAAAAAGTAGATTTTTTGTGACATAATACTAGCCGTTGACTTATCTCGTTGTAAAACTATTGAAAAGCTAACAAGTACGAACCTGACTAATATTCTCCATCTTATCAACTTTCATTTCCATGATATGAATGAAAATCAAAAAAAAAAAAAAAAAAATAAAAGAAAAGAAGGAAAAAAGTAGATTTTTTGTGACATAATACTAGCCGTTGACTTATCTCGTTGTAAAACTATCGAAAAGCTAACAAGTACGAACCTGACTAATATTCTCCATCTTATCAACTTTCATTTCCATGATATGAATGAAAATCAAAAAAAAAAAAAAAATAAAAGAAAAGAAGGAAAAAAGTAGATTCTTTGTGACATAATACTAGCCGTTGACTTATCTCGTTGTAAAACTATTGAAAAGCTAACAAGTACGAACCTGACTAATATTCTCCATCTTATCAACTTTCATTTCCATGATATGAATGAAAATCAAAAAAAAAAAAAAAAAATAAAAGAAAAGAAGGAAAAAAGTAGATTCTTTGTGACATAATACTAACTGTTGACTTATCTCGTTATAAAACTATCGAAAAGCTAACAAGTACGAACCTGACTAATATTCTCCATCTTATCAACTTTCATTTCCATGATATGAATGAAAATCAAAAAAAAAAAAAAAAAAAAAATAAAAGAAAAGAAGGAAAAAAGTAGATTTTTTGTGACATAATACTAGCCGTTGACCTATCTCGTTGTAAAACAGCGAGCGAAAAGGTGACGCAGGCAACGAGGGCGAGAAAAAGGGGAAGAAGGAGGAAAATCAACCCGCATGTGCTCGGACGCACTTGAAAACGAAAAGTACTTTTGGACCAAGAGCGATATGGAGGCGGTATACGTCGGAGAACGGTGAAGAGTGTACCGAGGGTGCGTGAACTATGAAATGCACCGGCTATACACGGCTCCCTCTTTCGACGAATGTAGCTCTGAAAAGCTACGAGAAATGTTTATAATTGGGATCGTTGGCCCGTTGCGCTCTGTTTTCTTGATATCCAACGCGTGGCCACGATCGTCTGTACGTGTGAATAACAATGTTCGCGTTCGTGTGTTTTATACGCGACATCGTTCAAACGTGTATCTTTGTTCGTTCGCACGATGTACTTATGGCAACGTACGTATAAAATATCCAAAGTAAGTATAAGCGCACGTGTCGATGTTAAATATTTGAACGAAATAACAAAATATTAATGGACGTAAGTATCGAAAGAAAACGAATGCAAGTCATTTCCAAACAGAATATTTCGCGTGTTTGAACGCGTGTACTTAATTCTTCGGAGACGATGATGATTAAGCTTAGACTTTCTGGCCATTTTCGTAGATTTAAATTGTATTGGGATTAATAATTATTATTGCAGATAGGTTTGGTAACTTTAAATAGCGAGATGATGTTAATTTAATAGTGAGTTGCATTGTTCATTTGTAACAGATAATATGCGAAAGCTCGAAACAAAATATACGTATCAGTGCAAAGATATTCAGACAAAATATTTAATTCGAACGCTTTCAGACAAATGTCCAAAGCTCGTTAGAGTACTCACAAGTGCGACGAGCAAATTACTTGTTCCCCATTGAATATGAAAATATATTTTTCGAACCTTTCGAAATGAAACTGCACGAGGTGACGAATTATTCGCGTCCCTGCAAATAACACGCTGTTTACTGTCTTTCGATGAAAATCACGGAGAATCACGAAAAAATTGAAACCACCGATGCGAAGATTCTCCGTAACGTATCCGAAATTCAGCGCGGAACACGCTTGCCACCCTTGTTAATGCTGATAATCCAGGTTTTAATTAAAACTCCGCGTTCAAAGGCGAAAAATTTGAAGAAGAGGCAGCGGCTCGCCGAGGCGTAACACGACACTACATTAATAACAATTTCATTTCGCGCGATGTGGAAAGCAAGAGGGGCTGGTAAGATGCTCGAGACATCGGCCAGCAGCAGCCGGCTGAAATTTGAAATTCAATCGGATGCAAATGGCCCCGACGTGGAAAGACACTTACGGCTAACCGGCGAACAAGATCGAGGATTCGTCGCTTAGCGGGCTGTAAACACTCGTCCCTTTTTACCAAGCTTATGAAATATTGATAGGCCTTCGTTTGGTGTGCAAGCGCGATCTCTCTCGCGCGCGCACACGCTGCGAAACGAGCTTCGGTGCTCGATGACGTTAACTCGATGTCGCCGGCTCGAGAGTAAAAACGACAGGCTCGGCTCGGCGTTGGAATTTCAAAACAGACCCGGGCCTCGATCGGGCTCGGTTTCTCCCTAATCTGACAACGAACGAAATTGCGCGAAATTATCAAGATACATAGTCACTTTATTGTTTATTGAAGTAGGTAGTTTTATATTATGTTATATTAAAGGAGGATTTCTTTTTGGAAACGCATAATCACTTGGCGAAGGGATATAAATTCCGACTCGTTAGACTTTGATTATGAAGATTATGAAGATTTCGATTTACAAAAACTTGGAGTCGGATCTTTAGAGATTTAGACTTTTGTTCAATTTGACATAAAGGAGAGTTGACGTGTAGGATTCTTCAAGTCTCTCAAAAGAAGTGTCTATAAATCTATAACGATCAGTATCTGTATAATGTCTGTGAAAAGTTCAACAATTGAATTTTTAATAATCCAACATATAGATTTATATTTAGATATTTGTTAAACTTGTTATATAAAGGAGACATATTTTTTGATCATCTGTTTCTTCCACCGTTTTTAAAAAATTTCGAGATTTAGATTTTTGTTAAATTTGACATAAAGGAGATTTAACGTGCAGGATTCTTTAAGTTTCTCAAAGGAAGTGTCTATAAATCTTTAACCATTAGTATCTGTATCGTGTCTGTGAAAAATTCAACAACTGAATTTTTAATAATCCAAAATATAGATTTATATTTACATATTTATTAAACTTGTTATATAAAGGAGACGTATTTTTTGATCATCTGTTTCTTCCATCGTTTTTAAAAAATTTCGAGATTTAGATTTTTGTTAAATTTGACATAAAGGAGATTTGACGTGTAGGATTCTTTAAGTCTCTGAAAAGAAGTGTCTATAAATCTCTAACGATCAGTATCTGTATAGTGTCTGTGGAAAGTTCAACAATTGAATTTTTAATAATCCAAAATATTTTTAAGACTTATATTTAGATATTTATTAAACTTGTTATAAAGGAGACATATTTTCTGATCGTCTGTAGAATATTTCCACCGTTTTTAAAAAATTCTCAAAAAGCAACTTCAAATTTGTCAGAAATTATTTCGTTTACGAACGTGTCAAATTTCGCAGCAATCTATAATCGTTTCAATATAACGAAAAGTTAACTAAACATAAACTCAAAAATCAGAATACGAAGAATATAGAAATTCTTTTTCAGAATTTTATTCGTACTTAAACTTGATGGCCTTTTATGTCGATTTATTGCTTTAATTAAACGCGAATATTGCATTCCTTGAAATTCACATTCTGTTGTGGAACCTTATTACTGTATTATTATTACCATTCTCTATCCCCTGTTTTTCATTATTATTCCTCCTTTTCCATTTAATTTATTTTCGCGTACAAAGTTAAATATCAAACAAAATACAGCTATCATTTTATCTTCAATTACTTTTTCCCGTATAAACACCGTACTGTTTTTATTAAACTTATAAATCAAACATACATGCACGTTATTCGGAATATTTTTCGCCGATCGCAAAAAATATTTTTATTTGAGCGTTTCTAAATAATATTTTTATACGTTCGATTGCTATCCTTTCTATTATTATTTACTATTATGACGAAATCCATTTATCCTATCATAATTCAGATACCAATCGTACGAGAAAGAACTGCTTTCGAATGGAAGTGTCAAAAGTTAGAAGATTTTCAGTTAAACTAAAATTTTCTATATTTTCATTTAACGAAAATCCAGCAAAAATTTTAAGATTTGCTTAGAACAAAGTCTGTCGTCAAAGTGACACGTATATTATATATATCTTTGTTTCAACGAAACCCAACGGGGAAAAAAATGTCGAAAGTTGCAACCGAGCGAAAAATCCAAAGTGGCAATTCCAATCTGACACGTTATTCCAATATTCTTCCAAGAGCCTAATCAACAGAACACAAACGAGCAAAGCACGCGCTGATAAATTCCTAACCATCGAGACCGTCTCGAAGGGAGGGAAAAGAAGGAAACGAGGCTGATAATCCAGCTAACAGGGGCACTCGTGCCGCCATTACAGCCGAAGACGTGTTTACACGATCAAACGTTCGCGTTAAATGACGTGCTTCTCACTGTTGGTGGAATCGCCGCTCGTTCCGCTCTTACCCCAGAAACTTCTCTCTCTCCTCTCCGGAGACGTTCCGCCTAACGAGCATCCAAGGAAATTGTATACGAAACACCGTCGCTGTGGTTCCATCTGTGTAGTACCCAACAGCCGTAGAGAGAGAGAGAGAGAGAGAGAGAGAGAGAGAGAGAGAGAGAGAGAGAGAGAGAGAGAGAGAGAGAATATTCCGGGATTACGGGTTGCCTTCGACAGAGAGAAAATCCGTGGTTCTTTCAGCGAAAGGAAGCTTCAGTTTGCCGTCTCTGAATCGCGTAGGTAAATGGCTGTTCTCTTTAGCCGCATACGCGAGAACCTTGCGGCCGAGGAGAAGAAAAAGAAGAAGTGGGGGGAAGGGGAGAAGCGACGAGGGAGGAAACAAAAAAAAAGAAAAAAAGAAAAGAAAGAAAAAAGAAAAAAAAAAGAAGAGGAGAAAAAAGAGGAAGAGGAAGAAAGGAAGACGCGGGAAGAAAGTAAGAGCTAAAAGGGACGCAGAGCCGAAGAAAGAGACAGAGAGGGAGGAAAGAAAGGAACGAAGGAGGCTTGTCGCGAAACACAGAGAGAGGATCAGAGGCTCGTAGGAGTGGTGTTCTCGAGGTGGTGAGCATGGCGAGGTAAAAAGGAACGACGCCTGAAGGAGGAGGGTGGGAGGGAGGGAGGGAGGGAGGCGAAAGAAGGGGTTGGAAAAAAGGCAGAGAGTTACTGGCGGGAAAAACGGTGTCTTGGAAAAGGTGCAAAGCCGACAGTATTCTTTGTAGCGGGGGATATTCGCCTTCTGTGCCCAGAAGACCTCTCGCACTTCTTTACCTTTTCCACTCTCTCTCTCTCTCTCTCTCTCTCTCTCTCTCTCTCTCTCTCTCTCTCTGCTACCACTACCAACGAATCCAAGACCCACCATTCTTCTTCTTGTCCTACCTCCTTCCTCTATTTCTCTCTCTTTCTTCGTCGCTCTTCTTTTTCCTTTCCTCTTCGTCATCCTCTTCCTCCGCTTCTCCCTTTCTCACGCTTCGACTGGATTTCCTACTTCCTTGACGCGGTCGTCATAGTTGTCGTCTTGGTCGCCGTCTTCGTCTGCACAACGATTACAGCGCAACTACCGCGGCGTCGAAGGCAGCGCAGAGCCTTTTCCTTCGTTTCAGTAGTAGTGGCGGCTTACTTCTCCGCCCATGCTCTGGATCCCTTACTCGACAGCCTCTTCTGCCACGAGATATTTACCAACATCCAAGATGGCGGCATAATCTTGCCGGCTTTTCGTCGAAAGTCGACGAGTCATCCAACGCAGCCAACGTCCCTTTTTCTTCTCTCTCTCTCTCTCTCTCTCTCTCTCTCTCTCTCTTTGCCCATAAACACTTTCATCGTTCTCGTTTCTACTGACTCCGCCCTGGCTGCTCGCCATCCCCTTTTCCTTTTCGTCTACGTTCGTTCGTTTCTTCTTTTCTTGGTCTCTGACGGATCCTTTGGACTTACCAGCCTCCGCGGTTCTTTCCCTCTCACGGCTCGATCGCACCAGGCTTTTACACGTCGCATTTGGCTTTTCGATGTTTCTCGCGAGATTTTCAACGAGACTGGATCGTTGGCCAGCGCGTGGGTCTTTGTTGGAGAGGCTGAGTCGTGGTTTAATTATTATTATTTTACCGTCAAAGTTCCTCGTACACTCGAATGGGGATTGATCGAAATTCTTGCTGAGTCAATTCAACTACACGTATGCCAGGGGTGGTTAGTTTAGTTCAACAAACTCGATCGTTTTCAGATGTGCAATTTGACGTTTGGCTTGCTGTTATTTCCAAAGTTCGAGCAAGTTGTTTCCTAGCGTAAAATTTTCGAGGTGGGAAAACCTCCAGGAATATTTACGAAATTACCTACGAAACAATTGCGCTGACCATAAAAAAATGGAATCTACAGCGAACGTCGAAACTCTATTGGCTATCCAACGAAAATCCTCGCGAGATCTAGACAAAGTTCGAGGAGTGAACCAACGAAATCATTTAATACCGAGCAAGAGGAAAGAAGGGGGAAAAGAGAGAAGTACGAGCGAGAGAAGTGATAGGCAAAGGGCGGTTGCAAAACGTGCAATAAGTCGGAGGGACACCCTCGACAGATTTATCGGAAGGAGATCGAGAGGGAAGAAATCAGGAGAGATAAATACGCGTGGCAAGAGAGCGAGAGAGAGAGAGAGAGAGAGGGAGAGAGAGAGTCCATGGATAAGAAGCAATCGAATCGAATAGTGGAACTCGTGGAATCCGCAATCCGTCGCCAAGTGAATGGCGAAACGCCTAAGGGTTTCTATGGGCCGGGTATGGCCCGCCGTCTGTTCCTCTGTACGTCGACCTAACCTAACCTAGCCGGAACTTGAGATTAATGTGGTAATCGCTGAATCAGCAAAAGACACGGCCAGCAGGCGACGAGGAGACCTTCCTCCTCCTTTTCACTCTAGGCATCGATACGTTTTCTCGTTGAACGAGCAGTCGGTAGGACGCAACTTGCCAAGCTTCACGGATAAACAGACGACGAGCTCTCGTGAGAACTCTGCCTGATGCGTAATTGGGACCGTGATTCCCCGCTTAGACAAATAAGTTGAATAAATGGATCGTCGCTCGGGTCTCCAAATCCTCCGGTGGCAAACCAGCGTACGTTGAATTCAACGAAGGAAAAAAAAAGTGCAATTTTATACTTTATATGTGTTATATTATATTTTATATTATATATATATATATATATATTATGTTATATTTTATATGTATTACATTCTATTTTATATTATATATATATAGTTATATTTTATTTTTTATATGTATTATATTATATTTTATATTTTATATATATTATATTATATTGTATTTTATATTTTATATATATATATATTATATTACATTTTATATTTTATATATATTATATTATACTATATTTTATATTTTATATTATTACGTAAAAAAAGACAATTAGAATAGTTTAGCGGGGAAAAATTGATTCGAGAATGTGACGATGCAATTTCTTCGTTAAATTTATTATATACGAATCAATATACTGTTTTCTAGGAGTATCATTAGACTCAAGTTTTTCATGCTATTCCATTTCTATGGAGTTTAAAAGAATGTGCAATCTGTAAAATATATAATCGAATCGTCAAAAATTGATGAATTGCGTCGTTTTTTTTCCAATTTCTTTATTAGACGGTGAATTTGCAATCGACTTTAAATTTTTGTAAATGCACGAATAGTAGAAGCTGGTAAGGAAGTTTCGTTGATGGACGAGGATTATATTCACTGCGGTGGTATTTGTGGACGATATCCGTATCGATTTATGAATTTCATTGATTTTAAATATTCCAAGAGACATAAAGCCGGTTCGAGAAAGTAGCTCGTTTTATAAGTTTGTAAGTGTTGGCTAAAACGAATGAATATGGTGGAATCTTTAAAACAGTTCAAAATTGAACAGTACGAAGATGTTAGATTGTATTAAAATTAAAACGTTTAATAATTTATTCGACAACATTTGAAAGTAATTTTAAGCGCAAACTTAAAAGAGCATAGAAAATTATAGCAATAGGAAGTAATTGTAGTGGTATTTTATTATCGACAAAGTATGACGAATGTTAAATTTTATTAATGACAAAAAATTGTCTTAATTTTAGGACAGGTCCGATGACGTACGATCCATTTCTACTCACTGTCTTACGCTTCTTATTCCACTTATATTCCAGTTAGAATTTTTGAACGAACAATATTTGAAAAAGCGTTAGAATTTGCTAAAATATTTAAAACGCGTCCGACGACTTACGATCCCTTTCTACTTATCAACTTGTACTTCGTATTTCCTCTATATTGTACTATAGTCCTCTTATCTTAGATCTTTTCAACGAACAATATTTCAAGAAATATTAACATAATTTTGCTAGAAACGCTGTTTTTTAATATCTTTGGAAGTTTGCCCAACTCAATCAAAAGTTCCTAAATTACATGGTCATTCGCTAACGTTATTCATAGTGAATTTACAAATACTTCGATTCACACGCAATCCGATCCAATTGAATGTGAAAAATCGA
Source organism: Tetragonisca angustula (assembly GCA_036937485.2). Lineage (NCBI taxonomy): Eukaryota > Metazoa > Arthropoda > Insecta > Hymenoptera > Apidae > Tetragonisca > Tetragonisca angustula. Next base: position 134,286 of record JAWNGG020000280.1, on the reverse strand, counting down.
GTCTAAGACGTTGTCAAGTATTCCCACTTAACAGATCTCGACCTTTCGAAAATTCTTTCTCGAGTACGTGAAAGGAACCAGCTTCACCGCGCCAGAATCTAATCCAAATAGACTTCGTTCCAATAATCACGACCATCCGTGGGAGAATCGTTCGGTGGAGAGAGAGAAAAAAAAAAAGAAAAAAGAAAAAAAGAAAAAAAGTCGCCGTCGTAAACGCCTCGCGCGAGAGCAGAAAGCGACCGTGGAACGACTATGCATTTTCCTTGCGATCGACGCGACTGGAAAACGTTGTAAATAATAGAGCGACTCGCGATGAAAAAGCAGTAATAACAGGATACGTTTCGATACGACACCGTCGGTGCAGTATAGCCGGTGCGTGTATCGTGCAAATAAATACTCGGCCAAGGGATGGCAGGGAAGGAAAGAAGGGTTGGAAGCTGTGCCAGTCACGGAAGAACCTCGCCGGTACGCGGAGTAAGTGCAATAATACCAGATTATTTGCATCGCAAAGCCGTGCGTATGGGTAAACACAATATTCGCTCTCTGCTCGGCTCTGTGAACCGATAGTGCGCTCAGGTAGACACGCATCTGCCTATATCGTTCTCCATTCCTCTCTGTCTCGCCCCTTTCAACCCCCAGTCTCGCCCTCTTCGTCCCGCCCCGGTCGATCTGTCGTTCTCTCTTTTGTTCATTCTCTCTCTCTCTCTCTCTCTCTCTCTCTCTCTCTGCGCTGGATTTCCCTCTTTCTCGCGTTTATCGCGTTTCGCGTCTATCACCGTCTACTTCTCTGTCCCTCTGTCTCTCGATCCATCCGTCTCCGTTCGCCGCGGCTGGTTCTCGCGTCTCGTCTCCGTTCCTCCCTCTATGTACCACCGCGGCGTAATACAGATTCTATTTGAGCTGCCTGAGGGAAGTTAACTCGTGATGCGTGCAGCTCCGGCTCGCTCTGTTGGCGATACTACGGATCCCATCCGTTCTCCATTTCGAGGCTGCAAATCCAAGGACCTCCCCGGGACCTCGCGACCTGCACGCCTACCATCCACCGACGATCTCACCCCTGTCGATTTTCATTCGACGATCGAAACTCCGTTCCTCCTCGTTCCAGCCGCCGAACATCGTGCGAATTTGTGCACGAAACGTTGGCGTCGCAGCGATTTTATTTTCTTTCTCACTTCTTCCTTCTTTCTTTTCTTTTCGTCACTTCTTCCTTTCTCATTCTCGTGTCTCTGTTTGCGGCGGAAATATGCCGGGAGTATTTTCCTCTCATCGATCCGCGGGGAGGAATCTGTAGGGCATCGCGACAACATTTACAGCGTCGATAAATAGTTATGGACGAGTCCTGTGTGAAAATCGGTTCTTTAATTTATGCGAGTTCGCGGGGATATTTGGGACTGTTGGAAAGTTTTCGTTCCCTTTGTTTCGAAGGGTGTTGTGATTTTTGATAGTGTAGACGAATAGATAATGTTATAATATATCTGTCGATTAAAATACTAAATTTCAATACTAATTGTCAATCGATACAGAGAGTGATTTCGCTTTCTTTTACGTTTTTGAATTAAAAGCGAGAAACTAACTCTGACGTTCACACGTTTAATCAGATGCGAGTCTCAATACAATTGTTGATACAATTTTGTAATTGTATTTGAAATTCTATTATCATCTTAGAGTTTCAGCAGACACAAGTGGACTGGATTAACAAAAAAAAAAAAAAAAAAAAGGAAAAAGGAAAAAGAAGAAAAAAAGGAAATTTTAACATGTCCCACCGTGTATCTATTTCATTCAAAAGAGAATGTTTCAAAGCTCTCTTTTCACACCGCCACTAACATTACTTCAAATGTTATTTCACTCTACTTCTCGCCAAAAAGAAAATCCGCCATAATTAACTTTTATACTTATTGAAATCCCACCGAAACGAATGCCTCTGTGACACGTGGCTATCTCGAAATCTACTCTCATTCTACTCTTTTTCAATTGTCTTTTCTCCAATCCCATCGAGAACAAAAAGTTTCCAACTTTCTCCACTAAATGTTCCAAAAATCCCCCGCTTTCGTACGCCGTGCATCGCAGCGGGCAACATTCCACCCCTGTCTCAGATCGTCAGACGTTCTCACCCTCGGTAACCCTCGTCCCTAAGAACCAAAGGCAACACCTTGTCCTGGAATATACCTTCCGCGGAAGTTGCAGGTGAGCGAGAACATTGGGAAACGAGTTATCTAGTGCCTTTAAACAGACAGGGGAGAGATAGAGATAGAGATAGAGATAGAGAGAGAGAGAGAGAGAGAGAGAGAGAGAGTCTGCACAGGCAGGTTCTATTAGTACGTAACGCCTGGTCCTTTTGCCGTGCCGCTCAAAGCAAAGCAGCCCCCGGAGTGTTACAATTTCGCCCTCTCTCCACCCCTCTCTGCAGGCCCGCCTCGAAAGTCCCTTTATCTATCCCGCTATTTTCCTAACTCCGACGTCCCCTCCGGGAGTTTCTCCTCGTTCGTGGTGACGACAACGATTCCTCTTCTCTCCTGAAGGAGGAATCGTGGAGGGAGCGTTCCGCCGGAATACCGGCCGCCGGAGGGGTGGTTGGCACAGGCCGGAGCACACGCCACCGCCACCCCTTCATCCCCCAACCCGGGCAACCGGGGGTTGAAATGCCCGCCCATTGGTCCGCCCATGTTAGGGACCAAAGCAGTCACTTCGAATCAATTCGGCCCACGATTTCGCCTCGTAGACGGTCCTCCACGGCGCTGGTACACTCGCAAACCGCGCTTCATAAGCTTCGACCGCATTTCCAAACACCTAACCTCGTCGGGTACCTCGGCGCGTAGAAAACGCCCGCTCGACAAATCGGGACTTGATCATCTCCGGTGAGAGATCGGAGACGTTCGGCCGAGTGCGTTAACTCTCGCGTTTCTTCCCTTCTTTCGAAGATCGAGACGATCGAACGATCTCGATTGTCGTTGCAATCGTTTGCTCTGGACATTGATCGGCTGGTTGTTTCTTTTTTTTTTTTTTTTTTTTCTTTCTTTGGTTTCCCCTGCCGTACCTCTTCGAAGTTAGAGTCGGGGCCAAGAGTGACTGTTTATGGAGGGAAAGTATTCAGTGAGTTGTTGTTGTTAGAGGTAGTAGGAGCGGTTGAAGAAGCGTGTTCGATAAGGGGGGCGGGGGGTGGGGAGGAGGAGGAGGAGGAGGAGGAGGAGGAGTCGTGATGGTTAGCGACGATTTGAAGATTGTCGGCGATAAGGTGGAGTGCGTCACTGGCAGCCGTCATCCTTGAGATACAGAGTGAGTGGGTGTCGGAAGAAAAGCAAAAAAGGAAGAAAAGAAAAAACCCTCGTTATCGTTGTGGAAACAAACTATTAGCGTGAGATAGCGGGGCTCGCGTGTGTGACAGTCGCCTCGTGGAAATATGTCGGAGGAGTGCGGTGTTTTTCGGTGCTCGTGAGCGATCGACGAGAAAGTCAGTCGGAGATCTCAGTTCGCGACGAAGTAAAACGAGCCGGAAGTAGAGAACGAAAGCAATAAAGGAAGAAGATTATCCTCGGTGAAAGAAAGAACGACGACAAAAATGTGCACGAGCGACACCGAGTACCTCTGTCGATTCGCGAAGAATCAACGAGAGAACTAAAGTTTGAACAAGGGAGGAAGCAAGAGAAAAGAGAAAAGAGGAGAGAAAGAAAGAAAGAAAAACAGGCTGAAATGTGTCCATGAAGCAATCACGATGGAGCCGCGTGGGATGATGAACCTGTCGTGCGACGGCTGCGCGGACAGCGACCGCGATTCCGACAGCAGCAGCATGATCGTGGACCCGGTGAGTCTGGACAAGAACGATCTGTCACCGTCCCAGTCATCGTCCAGCCCGATCATCCCGAGTTCACCAGTACCGCCGAGCACCGCGTCCTCGAGGAACCGTGGCGGCAGCCGCGGCAAGAAGAGCTACTCGATGATGTCGGCCAACAGCCAACAGAAGAACAGCTCGTCCGGTCAACAGGCGTCGTCCTACGGCAACGACAAAATGTCCTCGTCGTTGATCAAGCCACCCTACTCTTACATAGCGCTCATCACAATGGCGATCCTTCAGTCGCCGCAGAAGAAGCTAACGCTGAGCGGGATCTGCGAGTTCATCATGTCACGGTTCCCGTACTACCACGACAAGTTCCCAGCCTGGCAGAACTCCATCAGACACAACCTGTCCCTCAACGACTGTTTCATCAAAATACCGCGCGAGCCTGGGAATCCGGGCAAGGGCAACTACTGGACGCTGGACCCGCTGGCCGAGGACATGTTCGACAACGGCAGTTTCCTCCGCCGCAGGAAGAGATACAAGAGGCCACCGCCGCACTACGTGCTCCGCGACAGGGCGATCATGGCGACCTTCGCCATTTGCGGCGACCGAGGACCTTGCCCGGGTGGCGGCGGCGGTCACCCCGGCGCTCTCACCTATCCGAGCGCCGCGTACCTGTCTCCGCCGCCCGGTTTGCCCTTGCTCGACTTCTCACCGTCGACGTTGGAGGCGTTGAAGCTCGGCGGCTTCCTCGAACCGCCGCCACCGTTGTACAAACCGGTGCCGATCACCGCACCGCCGATCCGACAGATCGACCCAGCGCCGACGAGGACCACCGCGATACCCACCAGCCATCCACCGACAGACAAGAAGAGGAACTTCAGCATCGACGCGCTGATCGGCAAACAGGCGGCGAACGAACAGAACTGCGGCGGCCTGCTGGATCTCAGCCCGTCGGAGCACAGGGAGATCAGGAGTCAGGCGTCCGCCTTCTCTCCCCTCGTCTAGACCATCTCACGGAGTGGATCTCGACGATTTTTGTAACGATCTTTCACGGACATTCCGCCGGATGGACGCTCGAATCGCGAGTCGGCTCGAAGCCTCGGCGATTTCTCGACGTTCCGGAGAAGAATCGGAAGAGGGTGCCGACGGATCGAGACGAAAGGGAGGCGTTTGGGTTCGAAACTGTTTTCTTTCTTTCGTTCTTTCCTTTTCTTTTTCTTTTTCTCATTTCCCTTCGTTTTCGCTCTCGCGAGATTCAGACGGAAGAATCTCAGTGACGACGAGTCAAAGTGGTTTAGAATCAATGGGGGAAAGCGTGGAGAAACTGGAGAGGCGACCAACGTCTCGCCTTCGTTTTATCATCGATCGAAGTCGAATGTTACAATACACGGAAAGTGAATGAGATACCAAAGCTGGATACCAAAGAAGAGATGGAGACCTGTAGATCTCAGCTCGAACTCCTGCTACTTGTGTAAAAAAAAGAAAAAAGAAAAAAAGAGAGAAAGGGACGAGAGAGAGAGAAAGAGAGAGAGAGAGAGAGAAAGGGGGGGAGAGACGAAGGAACGAATGGACGAGTCGAGATAATTGTAAAAAGGTGTAGTGCAATAGTGTTAGTGGTTTGGATTTAAGCACGAAAGACCGATCCGTTTGGCCGTTTTCGATCCTCAGCGACTGTACGTTTCATCGCAGACGATCGATTCCATGCGAAGAATCGAAACTTAATAATTCCCTCAACCACCGTGGTTGATTCTCATCGTTTCTTTATTTTTTTTTTCTTCGTCCTACCCCATCCCCCCCCCCCGTTCTATTCTTAGCCGGAGGAATAGCTTTCTCTACGCTCGTGTTGGCTCGTTTGTAAACGATCGATTAATATCGGCACTGTAAATATACACACACGTATATGCAAGTGAACACGTACCCTCGAACAAATCTTTGCTCAGCTTTCTATTGTTTGCGCGAGTGAGACGAAAAGAGAGAATGCGCGAGTGAAAGGGAGGGGGGGGTAGAGTGGGACAGGGTGGCGAAGAACGATAGAGAGGGGAGGTCAGTTCTCTTCATCGGATTTAATGTAAAGCTCGGGCCGGGTTTTCGGTCAAGTAGACCGTTTTAGTGTACATAGCGTTGTACGAGAGAAAAAAGAAAAAGAAAAAAAATAAAAAGAAACACACGCGCGCGCGCGCATATAGGGACATCGGGGGGGGGGGGTGAGAAACGTACGTGTTCCGTGTACTAGCATTTGATTCTCGATTGCGTTCGAGGCATCGATACCGGGATATTTTGACAGGCGAGAGTCTCGCGTAACGATTCGCAGAAATTCGCAGAGAGTTTTCGTTGTCTTACGAAATTGCACGTCGTTTGATGTAGTCTGTCACTTTGTCCCCCTGTTTTTTTAAGAAACGACCTCGTTACGCGGAGAAAGCTTGGATCGACTTGATACACTGCTTGAAAAGGTATCAGGCTGCTGTGATTTTGGATCGGGTAATCGCTGTTTCTCTCTCCATCGAGTCGCAATTTGTAAAAGATACCTCGATTACGCGCGATTTTTTTGTGAAAGCGAAATTTCGTGGCAAGGACATTTTAAAAAGCTCGAAGAAACGGTCGCAAACTGTTGGGAGAGTACGTAATAATACGAGAAGTAGTTTACATTTCGAGTCAATTAGATTCTTTCCGATAATTTCCAGAACGTAAGAATAGCTGTTATCGTTAATCTTTCACTGTACTTTTTAATCTTCTCCGCGATAACTATTATTATTTTCCTAATCTTCACCGGAACAACAATTTCTTTAAAAAGAAGATTTTCGATAGTTTCGTTTTCTCTATGATGATTAGAATAATTCTAAATTACGATTCCTTTTGTGAGGCAGTGTATGAAGCGGACATTAATGTATGATCACGACGGTCTGAATTTCTTCAAAAGTGAGATACTACTGTACAAATGTTTGCTCCAAAGAATTAATCATTTATATGAAAAAAAAAAAAAAACAGAGACAAGAATTGGACTTGCCAATTTTAACGTATTAATACTAGACTACGCTGCAACGTCGATTACAACTAAAGAAAACACGTTTCGAAAAATATCACTGTGCGATCCATCGAAAAGTTGTTACAAGGACAATTTGGTTTCTCGAACGAAATACTTTTTAATTCGCGAGTCGCGCAAAGCAAAAAAAGGACAAATGAAAAGTTGAAGTCGCAAACGGTGCTAGCGTCAAAAAAAAAAAAAAGAATCGAAGATTTTCAATAGAAAACTATTGACTTTTCTATTAATGTAATACACAATTTAATTAAACTTATTCATCTTATTTAATTTCAAGCAATTGAAACAACTTCGTTTCCCTGTCGAAATTTATAAAATCTCTCAACGAAAAAATCGAACGTTTTTTTTTTTTTTTTTTGAATATCAACTATTTCAACTACTCGAGCGAAGATTAATTAATCGCGACGGCACACAGTGAATAAAAGAATTTCTTCGAAGAAATTTTCTTTCAACGAAAAATCCCTCGAATGAAAGTAACAACGAGGGTGGGAAAAACGCGAAACAATACAGTACGTACATACGTAAAGTTTGACAAAGATTCGTCGACGATTTTCAACAGAAGCAGAGCGTTCGAGCCTGTTTTCGTGCGTGTGCAGGGATCCACCGTGAATAAGAGAACGGAATAATTTACAATTAATCCCTGCAAAGACACGCATCCGTGACGAGTACGTATTGTCTAGTTACACACGTGTACACACGCGCACGCACACACATGCAGAAAAGCCGCTGGTGAATTTTCCTCGAATTATGCGATGACGATCGTTAGATAAGAATTATCTCGCACGAGAAACGTGACAGCGTCATCGTTTATGCAACGAATCGGATCGTATACGTGCTACTACATTTCGGTTGTTCAAAAAAAGGAGACGTTTCAAGACTTCTTTGACAGCTCGGCTAATTGATAATTGAACTGACAATTGAGTCGTTTTCATTGAACGACATTTTCCACAGCACCGTTTGATTCATAGAATTGTAACGAAAGTATCGAATAACGAGTGAGAGTTTTATTGGTACGCTCTTGTTTTTTTTTTTTTTTTACTGTCGACGCCGTTTTCAGCACCGTGTTAGATGCAATAGAAATTCGTAATTGGAAAATTGAAATATTTTGTAATTCTTGTGAAAAGACTATAGTCTGGAAAAGAATTTAATAGTATTAAAAGAAAATTTGCCAATATGATTCTTACATAGCTTCGAGTGCTTCTTCTTCGGTGTTATTTCTCGGTAACCGAGCGATTTTGGCTATTTTCGAATGTTATTCTTGAATTTTCGATGTTATCCTCAGGCGAGCTTCACAATATGCAAATAATATTCAAATCCGTGCGAAGATATCGAACCATATCGAGAAATATTTACGAATGGTAAATATGAATATTTAAAAAAATAGAAGAATTTAAACGTGCATAATATTAATATTTTCTTCGAGATAATATTTACGTGATAACTACATTTGACTCGTTGATATAAAAATTACGTTTGAAGATCACTTGAAACTCTTCAAGAATAATACTCGAAAGTAGCCAAACTCGTTTAATTATAATTATTAAGTAACACGAGAAATTATAAATTGGTTGTGACACGATAAAATTGCAAATCGATTGAAAATGTCGAAGGCGCTCGAAATTAATCTTGAAAAATGCAACTGAACTACCAGAGATATTGCTTTGTCGAAAAGAACGCTTCCTCACTTCCTTTTGCTGGGCGTCGTTTCAAGATCAAACCCCGAGGAATACTCTTCGCCAGTGAATGAAAATGGAGTACGTGTGACCCGCACGGCACGTGACGCGTTGAACCAGAAGCAACGAGATCGTTCGTTCGTGTTTTCAATTCGTTTCAAGGCAAAGCGCAAGACGAACAGGAGTTCGCAGTTACGTTCGTTATCGTTCTCGTTTATGCAGAGCTGATTACACAGATTACACGATCCGTGCGTGTTTCCAAGCCGTGAATAACGCACGTCACGATAATGAAAATTGTTGTCCCATATAAATATAACGACTCTTCAAAAAAAAAGAAAGAAATCTCTGACATACGATAACATACGTGATATGAGATCAAAAGGATATCGATCTTGCGAAAAGTATTTGAAAAATATGAAACGATTTTTCTTGATTATCATTGAAAATTATCAACTTAATTGGTAATTTGTGAATAATTCTTAATTTTCCTATTTGACAAAGATTCTTCTCACATGTATCGCAATGTAATATTCCTTATTAAACAATCAGCTTTTTAAGAGAAACTTTCGAATCAAAAATTTGTTCTACCAACACAGTGTGCTGACCCTCTGTTAACGAAATGTTACGACAATTTCCTTGTTCCCATCGAAGAATTGTGATCAAGATAGATAGTAGTACGATGTCACGCTGGCGGCGTGCAATGGATAATAATATTAAATAGAAGAACACTGTTACTGAGAAGAATATTATTATTAAAATCAATACAACTTCGGTTTATCGATCTTTCGGTAACTTTTAATCGTTAAACTCTGGAGCTGTAGACTTTCGAACGACAGAGTGATACGTTGCGAATGTAATTTCAGTCAGAGACGAAAATTCATAAGACAACGTGACTCAAATTTCAAGTTCGTTGCAAGGGAACTGTCAGAACCGCGGGAAATCTCTCAGAGTCAAACTGTCGAACTGAAAGGACGAACGACAGGTTCGTGTCTTAACAAAATCCAAAGCGCCGCGTGTACGTGGCGTAACTTTCAAATCGTCACGCTGTTACAGAGGGTTAAGCACACTGAGAATCGGGGAGGAGCAGACATTCCACGGGATTCTCATGGATTCCGTACGATATCCGTGTTCGGATAAAAGAAGACAGGAGGAAGATGGACAGTGCCGAGGGAAACACCGATTCTAAGCCTGTATTGTCGACGTTTGGGTACAAAACGGTATTATACCTGATAGTCTTTTATACTTGGACAAATTTCACAGCGCTGATCGATCGATTAGTGAGGACGCTCTGGAGGACGTTTTTAACGATTAAGTTCAATGTGTCACAGGAATACCGCGGATATACGGCGGTGTGTCGGTCAGTTTTCCAGTGTGCGAGACGCAAGTAAAAAAGAGAGGCGAAAGCGAGAGTAAAGTGAAAGGGGACGAACGTGAAAGGGGAGAAGACGAAAATTTTGAGAACGATTGCAGGATCATTGTTCGAAACAGGTGTATATTTTACTAATCTCGTCGACTCGGAGCTCTGTCGTGTGTTAAGGTATTGCGACGAAAGTAAAGCGGTACGTCTGTTTGTTCCTTTACTAAAATAAGTACCGATGCTATAATGTATGTTTAGTTATAGGTTTACCGTTACCACGTGTCTCTGTAGATTTAGTAAGTAAATATTATACGTGTCAAGATGATAGATTTATAATAACGTGTAATAATGTCAACAATAAAGTACTGTTAAGTATAAAAGAATCGCATCCGCTTCATTCTTATTTGGAATAACATTTTTAAACGGGAGATGGCTACGGTATAAATCAATTTCGCGCACACGCAATTTTTTTTTTTTTTTTTTTAGAAACGCTTTTCTTTCCTCGAATCAAAAGTTTTACGCCAGAGTTATTAAAATGCTTCCTGTTGTTAAAGTTTCTTTTCCTTACCATATATATTTATTGTATAAATATGTGCACATAATTTTATTATTAAATTTTAACATATATGATATTATTATTAAGTATTCTTTGTTATTATAAATATTGTAAATTTATAAATCCTTTTCTTCTTGAAACACATATCCATTGTTACTATACTGTTATCGCATTAAAATTTTCGGGCAATACGAGATTGTTTAATTTCAAATATTTCGTCGACAGAAAATTTATTCCTCTTCGTTCGAATAACATGTTAAAAGGCTGTTATAATTTTCTTTACGAAATGATAAAGACGTGGAATCGTAACGTCGAAATTAATAATTTTGCAAGAAATAGAAATTTGATATGAAAGTGTTTGAATATAGAATTTGTTTCTTTTATTTTTTTCTTCTTTTCACTAATGCGAATAAACTTATAAATATTGTAACATTTTTCTTTTCGAAACAGAAATTAAATTATTTCTGAAAGAATAATGAAAATTCAACTAAAGTGTACTATTTTCAAAATATAATCGTTTATATAGTACAATTTTAAAATGTAATAATTTGTAATTTAATTTAAACTAATAATTTGTAAGTTGCTGTATGGTTTTTTAACGAAATGAAAAAAATAAATGCAACGAAACGAAAAAGATGCACGGTAAGCAAACAAAAAGAGAATTTCAAGGATAAACGTTTAATGTCGAGAGAAAAGAAAAAAAAAAGAGAATAGAAAGGGTAAAAATGAAATTTCACTTCGATTAGATTTTTATGTGCGTAAAGAGTAAAAAATATTTTTAACACGGTTTTTCAGTGTTTTCGTTCGAGAGAAATTCTTTTTTTTTTTAACTTGAAAATGAAAACACACATTGTTACGCGCTTTGAATGACTACGACTATATTTTATCTTTCAAATTTCTCTGGTATTTATCATTGAGTAATTCCAAATGGAATGTCACATATTTGCAGTATTTATACGTACAAGCAAGCCAATATTTTACATTTCCAATAAAGTAAAAAATCTATGAAATACCGTTCCGACGATTTATACACTCAAATTCCAACGCTAATTGTAAAAAGTTACTTTTAGTCATGTCAGATGAAAAAAAGATACAGAGTTAATTAATTATACAGTGAATAAACTGTCAGGTAATGTTATCCTTTCTTTTTCTTTTATTATCAGATTTAAAAATTTAATTCATTTGCTGGCAATTGACCATTTTTGATCTCTTAAGTTTAATCTCTCCGTCACGTGTATTTACGTTTCAGAATATAAATTGAAATAATTTCATAAAAATACAGGGGCAAGTTACCCGAGTGAAATTTTTACAGGCCGATTCACTCAATTTTTCAATTAACGTACATCCTTCGATTTTACTGAAATGAAATTTACATTAAACTTTCTAAAAAAATCGTTCCGCTGCGTCAAATACGAGACAGACAATTCTATGGAATAATAAAATCCAACTGTAACTAAATGTAACGTATTTTATAACGAATCTCATACTAAATTCACAGGACGTAAACAGCCAGAGAAGAAAAATTAAATACCGTACTGTGCAAGAAAGAAATAATCCTTTACCCACGTACTTGAACTCCACTAAAATTTCCAAAAGTATCATTTCTTCACGTTTGGAAATAAACAAAAGATCAATATATAAATCTCCAATTTACCAAACTCTCAGAGAGCATCACAAAGATTTTTCTCAATTCTCCAAGACGCCAAAATTCCTCGAAAAGAATCTCTTCTAAAGGTCGAAAATAAAAACACAAAAAGGTGGAGTCAACTGTCCAGTACGAGCATCCTGCGCGAATCTGTATCAGATGTATCTAGCCAAAGAAATCTCCAGGCGAGAGAAAAAGAGTCATCGACAGATTACTGGTGTGCCGTCGCAGCAGGTAATACCCTGCCTGCTGATCGATTCTCTATTAGTCTCAGCGAGTTCGTGTAACGAATCTCTTTCCCATCGTCCTAATTGTCGTCCACTGGCACGTTATTTACTCGAACGAGCGTGGAATGATGAAAAGGGAGCGGGGGTTCTGGTCCGCGCGATTTCCCTCTGTGGCGGCCGTAGATCCACGCGGATCTTTCTATTCGGGGCACACCTCTAAGCGTCATGTAACCGTGGCGACAATGCAAACCGAAACAAACACTTGGCGACACGTGACCGCCACGTGCCGGCCAGGATATATTACATTCCGAATGCACACACACTTGACGGACGATTAAAGGGGTGTGGACGGGGTGCCTCGAGGAGGACACCACGATCGTGACAACGATGAACACGTCGCCGGGCCCTTTTCCTCCAAATTCGGCTGATCAGCTCGGCCATTTTCACTCTCTCACAGTCGTTTTAAATTTATTGCAAGCGGACGATTTCTCAGATCTGTAAAATTCTCTCGATTTGGTGATTATATAACATTATATTTTAGTATATTATATTATACAGTTTTATTAGTTATATTAGTTATATTAGTTAATATAATATATCAGTATATTATACATTATGTTATATAGTATTATATTATATTGTATTATGTTATATTACTTAATATAATATATTAGTATATTATACATTATATTATATTAATATATTAGTATATTATATAGTATATTACAGTATATTATATTTAGGGAGTTTTGTTCAGGGTAGATTACTTGTTGATGCTATTCAGGAATGATTGGATCGAATTGAGAAGACTTTCAGAGAGCTGTGAATTTTGATCTCAATGTAGCAAAAGATGACCTGAAAGTGTACGTCAAGTTTCATTTTGTACGAAAAGTTTCATTTTGTACGTCAAAGTTGAATAAAAATTTGTTCAATCTTCATACGCAGAGCGAATCGTTTCAATGAACAAAGCTTTAAAAATCTTGTCTAATGAACAGAGTTTTAAAAACTGATTTCTTTTGCTTTTTTCTTTTTACGTATTATACACATGTGAAACTTTTCTCTGAATTAACTTTCAACTTTGTTTTCGACAATTCTTCGATATCTTGTGAAAAAAACAATGGAACAGTGATAACATAATAAACACATAAATTCCTGACACTAACTATCATCTAATTCCACATTTGAAAAAATTCTTGTACATACACTAGAAACCGTGTACTAACAAAGACTGATATGACAGTAAACTATAATTGCCAGATACACTAAACAATCATTCTCAAGGCATGGCACTCTATCATAAAGTGCGATAATAGTCTTCAACAGCGAACAATGTATATTCACATGCCTTATTTGTCTTCCTACAAAAATTAACTGAATTAAAAATCGTGGTGCTTGAATTGAACCAGATCGTAATGAAAGAGACATTCTATAAATTAAATCATTATCAGAAATTGGAAAATGTTATTATACATAAATATATATATTAAAAATACAGGTAATTAATTACTATTTAACAAGATTATAAATGAAAAACATATCTCAAAAGTAATTAAATCGGTACTATAAAATTCTATAAAATTCTGTGAATTATTGTAAATGTACTGATTAGATTATAATAGTAAAATATCGTGCGTGGAAATTTTCTGAAACTACATCTTCGTCATCCACAAAATTATGAAAGGTAAAATATCTTAGAAGAAAAAAAAAAAATAAATAAATTAAATCGAATCGAAATAACAGAGATTCGACAAACCCTACAGAAATTATTACCGAAATTTCCATGATGATTGAATAACAAAATAACGCGGAAATTTTCCCAAATATAATAATCGTCTTGTCTCGACAGGTGAATCGAAGACGTCTGTTTGCTTTATGCAGCGTTATCGTTCACGGTTCGGTGTTTACCTATGTGCCAGAGCTAGTGCAACAATAATTGTCTATTCGAGCGAGACGATGCGCGCAGCGAGTTCCATAAATTTTCTCGTCACATCGCGAGAAATGAATGCTCGCCATGGGCGAGGAACGAGGCGGAGGAAAAGAAAGAAATAACTTTTCCCATCGCTTGAGCAAAATGGCACTAAGTTCGCGCTTTCCACGCACGACTTGCCATTCTCCCATGAGATATTCTCCTATGAGAACGTACTCTCCACGTGTACGATCATTATCTATTTTATACATTTTATCTAGATATTAGCGCTTTAACAACGGCCGTCGCGTATTTTCTACACTGATTGTGAGCGAGACGACAACCAGCAGAGATTTACTGCACGATTCGTTGCAGAAGGAATAATTGTTTATTCGCGACTGTGAGGTTTACGATAAACTTGCAGGAAAAGCGTAGGAAAGAAAAGCCAGAGATTAGAAAGGAGGAAAGTGTAAATGAGAAACTGCATACTAGGAAATTAATATGTAAAAAAAAAAAAAATACTTTGAGATTAATTAAATTTAAAATCAAAGATAATGCAAAAAGGATATCGCCAAGCACTAGAAAATATGAAACAAAACGACGAAACAGAAAATAACGAAGAATAAAAGAACAGAAAAAAGGCTCGAGAGAGAAAAGTTTCACGTAAGTTTACAGAGAATATTTAAAAAAAAAGGGGTGGGGGAATTTATTATAAAATTTCCTTGCAAAAGTGTACACGAGAAAGAACAATCAGGAAATAATCAAAGATTGGAGAAAAGGGAAGCAGAAAGGGCAAAGAAATTGAAAAAAAGAAAGAAAAGTGTATACAAGAGCCGTATGGTAAAAATGAGAGAACCTGTTACGAAATTGCAGTGGAGAACAAATCAGAAAATGATCGAAAGTGACGGAAAGAAAAGAAAAAAAGAAGAAGAAGAAAGGGAAAGATATCGTGTAGAACGAGGCTAGAGGTTAGAGCAAAGAGAAAAAGGGAGAGACAGAGAGAAAGGAATTAAAAACGCGTGTAGAGAAGCACGTTGGGGGTGGTGGAGAACAGGCTCGAAAAGCTGGCTCGGTCTGGCTGTTTTCGTCACGATCGAGGAATGTAATATCGTCACCCCAAGCGACAAGAGTTGCCTTCGAGAGTATCGTCGTTTAGAATAGCGTGACAGGGGATGACGTGGGGGCCCGGATTAAACTGCAATGAAAATCCACTCATTTTCTACTCCCTTCGCTTTCCTTCGCGTTCCACTCTGCGCAGACACGCCTGCATCCAGCCGGGTAAACAAGATATTACCTTCATACCTGCCTTCGTCTTCCCGTCGTTCTATCTCTGATCGTTCGACTTTCAACCGAGAGAACTCGCTACTAATGAACTCGTCGATACTCGTATCTCAAAGAGCGGAGACGCACGTAATATATATTCTCTAACGCGACGACTGTATATTTTCGTGCAACTATTTTTGCTTTTCTCTTTTTTTTTTTTTTTTATCAATAAAACTTTAACCGCATGGACGTTAAGTTAAAAGTAATTTATGTTCTCCTTTAGATTAGTAATAAAATTACATCGAGTAAACAGTTGTAGATACCTTAGGCAGATACCTATAGATTGCTATACAACTTGTACGAATTATAGAGATTAACATCGACTATCATTTATTGTTTGGTCCCTAAAAAAAGAAAAAGAGTGATATGATGCTTCGTTACATGACTTTTAAAATGTGAGCGTGTGCAATTTGTCGGAAACATTTCGTACATTTCGTGTATGTTTGAATTACTCCCTACCATTTCGTTTCAACGGTGTGTATTTTCAATTTTAATTCTCGAAAATAACTAGCGGGCAATACAGGGTACAAAGGAAAAACCTATGGTAAACGTGGGCTCGCATCCACCCGTGTTTCCAACATTTTATAAAAGAAAGGAACGTAAAATGCCTTTTCTACGTTTCATATGACATTCCCGGCATTGTGCGAGTTGCACTTCATTCCTGGTCTTTGAAGCTAACCGCAACAACAGAAAATCATCGAATCGAGCGAAAGGAAGTTTGAACACATATCACGGCAAGTACGATACGCACACTTTGTACAGGATTCCACTTAATTTTGTCAAATTAACAATTAATGATCAGATGTTCCACGTTCTAATTAATATCGCAACAATTCCAGACATGGTAGCAAATATTTCGCCTTTCATCAATTTTGTTTCGCGACATCACGTTGCGATACATTTAAGAAAAAGGTTGCACGATTCTAACATCAACATTTGAGATTTGTTCCTCGACTGAAGCTCAACGATTTCGTCGTCATTTTTCAGAGAAGAGTTTGATCCAAGACCAAGACCAAGAAGTAGCAAGTTAAAGAAAATATTCCGAAAGATTTAGGACTTTCTTACGGAAAACAAAAATAAAAATCTCCGCCGCATCCCAGTCTTCTCTCCCCCCAATTGTCTCTCAATGAAACTCCTAAAATCAAAAAGTGCCGTCGAACGTGCGAACCGAAGGAGAAAAATTCACCGTGAACTTGGGGTCGGCGGAAAGGCCGAATCTTCCCCGGGTGGCACGAGATGCGAAAAGAGGGATCGGTTACGTGAAACGTTTCGCAAGCCAGCGATCAAACAGAGAGACAGAGAGAAAGAGAGAGAGAGAGAGAGAGAGAGAGAGAAAAGAGCATTTCACACGCGACACGTCCTCCCGCGTGTGAAAGATTCCCGGTTGAAGCGCAGCTACTTCGCCTCATCCAGCGGAACAAGCAATGACCAATATTATGATAATTCCAGCCGCCCCCAGTCCGTCGCTAGTCGTTTTATCTCTCGCCACCTCGGTCACCCTCCCTCTCCCTCTCTCTCTCTCTCATCTTCGTCCTCCCTTTCGCAACCCCTCGTTCGTCCTTTGGCAACATCAAGGTGCACGAGTCGCGAATATGGGCAGCCATATTTGAGGGTGCGGGCGTGGCTTTCCGGTTGCCCGGGGTAACCGGCGTCGGCGTTATCCCGATATCGACCTGGGAGCAACGAGAAGGGTGGCTAGGCTTCTGTCCGGGAGGGAAAATGTTATCACTGCTTTGTGGTGGCTAAGATAGCAACCCACTTTCCCTCTAACCCTTCTTCGTCCCTCCGCGAATCCTCATCACCTCACCACCCTCCTCTTCCGCCCCGTGTCCTCCACCTACCACCTATCTACCCCACCCCTCCCCGACCCCTCCAACCCCCGCATATTCTCTGCCTCTTGCCAAGCCGAGCTTCTCCTCCGCGTTCGCGCTTACCAACATCTTCCGGGACAACCGGCAGGAATACCGGGACAACGTGTTACCAGAATCCACCGGCGATTCCCTTCGTTAGTGATCGAGGAGCCTCGGTTCGTGGATCCGTTGGTTTTTAGCGGTTCGTCGAGTTTGTGGAGTTGTGGTCGTTATTAATGGAGAGTCAGGTGACATAGAAACGTAGAGTCGCGGACACCCAAAGGGTTGCAGGATTGTAGATAGAAAATGAAGGATGAAGAGTTTTAAGATTGCAGAAGTTTTGATTGTAGGAGATTAGAATCTAGAGTTGAGCATAGAGTCGAGTTTTAAGATTGTAGAGTTAGAATCTAGTTGAGTATAGAGTTGAGTGCTAAGATTGTAGAAGTTTTGAATTTAGGGAATTAGAATCTAGAGTTGAGCATAGAGTCGAGTTTTAAGATTGTAGAGTTAGAATCTAGTTGAGTATAGAGTTGAGTGCTAAGATTGTAGAAGTTTTGAATTTGGGGGGTTAGAATCTAGAGTTAAGTATAGAGTCGAGTTTTAAGATTGTAGAATTAGAATCTAGTTGAGTATAGAGTTGAGTGCTAAGATTGTAGAAGTTTTGAATTTAGGGAATTAGAATCTAGAGTTGAGCATAGAGTCGAGTTTTAAGATTGTAGAGTTAGACTCTAGTTGAGTATAGAGTTGAATACTAAGATTGTAGAAGTTTTGAATTTGGGGGGTTAGAATCTAGAGTTAAGTATAGAGTCGAGTTTTAAGATCGTAGAGTTAGAATCTAGTTGAGTACTAAGATTGTAGAAGTTTTGAATTTAGGAGGTTAGAATCTAGAGTTGAGCATAGAGTCGAGTTTTAAGATTGTAGAGTTAGACTCTAGTTGAGTATAGAGTTGAGTACTAAGATTGTAGAAGTTTTGAATTTAGGGAATTAGAATCTAGAGTTGAGCATAGAGTCGAGTTTTAAGATTGTAGAGTTAGAATCTAGTTGAGTATAGAGTTGAGTACTAAGATTGTAGAAGTTTTGAATTTAGGGAATTAGAATCTAGAGTTGAGCATAGAGTCGAGTTTTAAGATTGTAGAGTTAGAATCTAGTTGAATATAGAGTTGAGTACTAAGATTGTAGAAGTTTTGAATTTAGGGAATTAGAATCTAGAGTTGAGCATAGAGTCGAGTTTTAAGATCGTAGAGTTAGAATCTAGTTGAGTACTAAGATTGTAGAAGTTTTGAATTTAGGAGGTTAGAGTCTAGAGTTGCGTGTAGAGTCGAGTTCTAAGATCGTAGAGTTAGAATTTAGTTGAGTACAGAGTTGAGTACTAAGATTGTAGAAGTTTTGAATTTAGGGGGTTAGAATCTAGAGTTGAGCATAGAGTCGAGTTCTAAGATCATAGAGTTAGAATCTAGTTAGAATTTATAGTCGAGTTCTAAGACTGTAGAAGTTTTGAATTTAGCAGGTCAGAATCTACAGTTACAGAATTATCAACTAAAAGACAATTGAATTATAGAGCTTAGAATTTAGAACTCAAAGTTATAGAATTGACAACAAGAGAATACAAAAATACGTAAATAGTTGTAGAATCAAGTCACATAAGACTCTTTAATCGGAACTCTTTGGACACTTGTAGAATTATCAGTTGAAAGTATCGTTTTTTCTTTAAAAACATACACATCGCGATTCTAACGTTTTTCAACGTTAGTTGAAACGTTTGATTAGATATCTAACTAGCATTTTACATATTCGCGGAAAGTTTAAAGAAGCAACGACGTGTAAAGCACAATTTTCATTGGTCAAACATATATCAGAGAGCGGTGAAAGGTTTTTGGAAGAGCCTCAATTTAAAGGGGCAAAGTGGTGGAGTTTTCGAATTTATGGCGGATCTGGTGGTCACGGTAATGAGGCTGGGTTGTGTAAATTGAATCGGAGGCGGTTTCGGAGGTTTTCTGGGTGACGACTCGATTGGTTAGCACGAACTGGGGTGAGTTATTGTTTTCAGCTTTCTCGGAATTATAAATGATACAATGTGACGTGTTAGAGATACGAATGACAGGAAGGACAATTATTTTCAATGGAATTAACGAAGTGATCATGACGAAGATAAAGGACAAACTTAAAAATATTATTGGCGATGAGAACTCGAGAAAATCGTGAAAGCAGTAATAGAAAATACGTATTGATGAAATATACTCTGTAATTACCAAACTGCGTTTGTGAAAAATTACAAAGTACCTACAAACTATTAAATTATATAAAACTGTCAAACTCACCAAACCAGAATATTATTTTTATAATATTTACAAAGTTGTAAAAAAAAATTTCTTCAACCATGTCCTTATACTCTAGTAATACGAATTTAGTGAATATTTCAAGACCTGCGAGATTAATTTAAAAAAGAGGGAACAAGTGTGCTGTTATACATGCAGAAGACTATTGGTATTCTTTCGAAGGTTTTCTCCTCGGAATTTATGCGGACCATGACACATTTACACCGCTGATACGCGTCAGAATTTTGCTTTTATGGCTTTCGAAAGGAATTCGTTGTTTTAACTTGCGAACACAATGAACGTTCACCTAAAATTGCCGCTTGAAAATATTATGAAATATTTTCTCCCAGTCGGTGAAAAATATTCTTTCACGCGACAGCTTCGCGCTTCAAATAGAAAATTATCAAATTCTTTCTACAAACTATTCTGGATCGTGTTAAATTTCACAGATGCAAGAAAGAAAGATAGTCACTGCGTCATCCTTCGAGAAAAAATTCAATAAAACTGCGTTCTAAATTGTACCACTCGCTGAAATATTTCACGCGCAAGATATTTATACTTCCAACTTGTTGGACCAGACACAAATTTGCGCCTGTGAGAATTCAACCTCCGAAATTAATCAAAATATCCTCGATCGTTGATTATAAAAATACTTCTTTCTTCTTGTCATGCAAGAAATTAAGTTTAGACAGTCGTGTTTGCAACGTTCAATCCTTACAGTTGTTACTACACTGATTAAATTTAGGTAGAGACACATTTCTCAGAAAATTACTTTTTAGAATATGGTCATAGGAGCACGAATTCCCTTACATTCGAACCTTCACGTTATCAACTTCGAAACAACCCTTCCCATTGAAAATTCATTTTCATCTCACCGCGAACGCGAGAAAACGTATCGAAAGATTGTCGACATAATGTTACGAAATGTTCATCGATCTTCGCGTTCTTTCAATGAAACTCAGTGTCGACCTGATTCTCGAAGAGAGACGAAAAAAAAAACAATTGCCAATAACTCGGCGAAATTAATAATTTCCCAACGATGACGAAAGATTCGCGAGAAAGGAAGTGCCGAGAGAGCGCCCCTATCTGTCGTTGTTAAGACAGTGGATCACGCGCGATCCACAGAAAATTCGTGTATAGGAGGAGTAAGCGGCCGTCGTGTCGTAGCGTACAATGGAATTTTGAGAATGTGTGCGAACCAAGGATGATATTAGATTCTTGGACAAAGTTTTCGCATGGTCGGGGTCTCGAGAGCTGTCCCGGAGGCTGTTCGTCCGTGAGGAAGAGAACGCGTGTTAGCTAGCCTTCGGCATTGATTTCTTCTTGCTGCTTTTGTCTCCTCGTTTCCCGGCGATGGAATACCGCGCTGCGAGCTTTTAAATTAAAACCCTCGGTGTCTCTTGACACCGGCGTATCTCTGCCAACCTTGTCATCGATTCATTTTCCGCATTTGTTTCGTCGTTTCCTTTTTCCCCCCTCCACTCCTTTCTTTTTTATATACCGTCGCTATATCGCGCGCACTCGTCTTTGACGCGGATTCTGAATTTCGGGTTATCGCCATTTTTTTTTTCTTTTTTTTTGTTTCGGACCGGGAATATGAACTGGCGTTTCTCGTTGTACGAATTTTTTTTGGAACCGGTTTCTTCAACTTGGAGTTGATTTTTGTAGAGAATATTGTAAGCTTCGTTTGTCGCAGAATTTCCTACCAATTATGTTATTATAATTACAATTTTAATTGTATTGATTGTAAATTAAGTATCTAGATAGATAGATCAAGTTTGCATGTTTATTCTTCTCCGAGGAGATTGAAAGTGTATTATCTTTTTGCTAATCAGTACTTTATGATTCAGTTTGTATAATTTTGTATAATCTTTCGTTGTAAATGATATTAATCTCAATAATCGGTTCTAATTTAAATAAATTTTTCCCAATAAATGAAAAAATTAATTTAGAAAAAAAAATTCCATTTGAACGTGGATTTAATCCAATTTCAAAATTTATATTACCATTTTCAATACCTCCTTTTCTTATTTGATTATTATTTTCAATTTTTGATATTGCAATTACTTTATTAATTCTTATAATTTTATATTTAAAATATATAAATTTTTATTGCATACTAAATATAATTTTTATTATTTATATTTATAATATCATTTACATTATTTATAGAATGAATAATAAGTAATATTCGATAATAATATGTATGCTTGAAAATGCAAAGAATGCTTTCTTTCAAATTGATACTTTGTAGAAAGCGTTGAGCAAATTAATAAAAAATTAGGAATCATAATATTGAATATAATCATAATATAATCATGGAATAAATTTCATTGACTGACAAACTAAGTCATAAAGTATTGATTAACAAATATTCATAAAGATGTAGACAAAAATTTCGTGAAGCGATTAATACTGTTACAGAACTTTATTATTAATTTTTGGTTTATCCAAGTAGGAAATAGTTACAATTCAAATTTTATCAAACTGAAGATTCTACTACTTGTACCAATTTTCCTCATCTTCGTGAAATCTAAAATCTTCTAATTTCCTTTAACTTCAAATTTCATTCGATATTTAACACGTCGTAAAACACGTTGAAGAAGAAGAATTTTGTTATCATACACTGTGAGTTATATAGCACATTTAAAAGTTTCATATTAAAATTCTACAAACTTTGTTATTTGACGTCACGAATCACAGAGATGTTTCTAAAAGTGTGAATTTTCTATGTAAAAATGTTACAGTGTTACAGAAGTGTTTTATCAAAAAAAAAAAAAAAAAAAAAATAGAAAAACCGAAAATGTTTTGATTAAAGTATATCAGTATTTGCAATAATCATTTGTTATTGCAACATGCGTTCTGCGACAAATATTTTTGAAATACCTAATAAATCATCATTATCATTTCAATGAGTAATTGTCTAAAAATTCACGAAAAAATCAACACACGTATCTATATTAAAACGCTGTTATTGACACTTTAGATTTTTGTGACGTCAAGAAATTTAAGAGAGAGAGAAACAGGTCCGTCTTTCTTGAAACAAAATTGCCGATTAAAGTATTATATTTGCGGTGTACGAAATTCAAAAGCCGACTTTTAGGAACTTGAACATCTCCAATAATAAGTCTATTAAATCCATGTACTTTACTAAATTTAAATTTCGCTAATAAATTAATCGTGTTGTTTACCATATTGACTCTAAATTTTCTAATACTCTAAATTCAAACATTCTAATGTTTCTGACGTTCAAATTTATTCGAATATTCTGAATTCGACTTTCGAGATCGAACACTTTTAGATTTAGAATTTAGATTTTAAACGAAGAAGTCGATCGCGTTTATTCGCGAGAATACGTATATATATGTATGTAAGTCGGCGATCTACACGCCGAGAAACGAACGCGAGGAATATGCCTCTTTCTTTTTTTTTCCCCCCCTTCTTTCCCTCGACGAAAAGGTGGGAAACGGTAGGATGGATAAGAAAGTACGACATTTATAATGTATAGGTTTCTTGGGAAGGTTCAGGCATGTGCCTTAAAACTTTTGTCCGCTCTCGCGCCGCCACCCAGAGTGGTTTCCAAGGAAAGAAATAAGTGTATAAGAATATGTACGCTCTACATATGTCCGTGCCACCGACATATAGGGAAAACGCGATGCATTAGGAGGTGGCTTTCGATGCCACTCTCCTTCCATCTCCTTGGAAATCGCCGACCGATAACCTATCGCAAACGAAACTCCACTTACAAAGGAACCTCGAATGCCAGATAAACCATTGAAACTTAATTATGAGATATCAAAATCCTTTTCTATCCATTTTCATAATTTTTATCTTGCGTCTCGATTGCGAAGGGCGGCATTCCTTTCGATTAATTCGCACGTCTTCTTTCATTTACTGCCGTTCCTCAATTTATACGTCGAACTTAATTGTATTGTAATGTACGATTGAGAGCTGTACTTATTTCCGGGAGTTGGTGTTAATTTGTTCGTCGATCATTTCAATGCACTTTCTGCTATTTAATTATTCCGCAATCAATTTTATTTCTTACCTTGGCAACCGATACCTCCCCAAATCACTATACCCGCCGCCTTCCGTGAGTCGACGACACACAGAGGTTGTTGCTTCTTTTTTTCCACGATAATAGTGGAGGTTAGTTTCTAAATAGTTAATAGTTTCTAAATTGAACCTCTTTTCATCGGTAGACATGACTTCTCGCCATTTCTTATTCATACAAGCCCCAACCGAGGTTTTCGTTGCAATTTTCGTCGTTTCGGATGTTCGCGATTCTTCAATAATCGAACTCATGCTTTCTCTGCAATTTGTCTCGGAGTTAAGCTTGAATTTGACGGCGTATCATAGCAGATTCATCCTGAACAGTTAAACACTGCGGTCCTCCACGACCTTTTCCCTTTCCAGAATTATCTTATCTTTTGGCAAATTCATCGTCATTTTTTTCGACTTCTGTTTTCTGGCTATTTTTTTTTTTTTTTTTTTTTTGTCACGGAATAACGTTCTTCGTTTAACGCTCGATATCGCGCGTGTTTCAGCTGGATTCAACTTTTTCTCGCGACCCATTTTTACAAATGTTAATACGCACTTAACCGACTGTATTTCACACGAATGTTACGCTTTCGATAGCTACCGTACGACTGAGGAGCGTGAATGTTCTACGACTTTGTTCGCCTCGACGAACAGTATTTACGTTTTTCGTTTCTGCATTGTTGAGAAGTTACGCGTCTTGGTAATAACGTTCCATACTCAAGGATATTGACGATGTGATAATTTACGCGTTCTCTCTACTTGACAATATTTACACTTTCGTTTTTCCATCTCTGAGAAATTGCATTTCTCCGTAATAACGTTCGATAGGATACACGTGGCAGAGTGATCCATGCCCAAGGATGTCACGCGTTCGCTCTACTTTACGATGCATAGTATAAAAAAATATAGAGTATCCCATCTGTTTGTCCTACGGTGTACATTATTGACTGCACGAACTATATAAATTAAACAGAGTATCGATAAAACGATTTGTATTAACCACTTGCGCTGGAATACCACGCATCGAGAATCATTTTTGTCCCAAATTGCAACATTTTCTCAGTTTCAAGTGTGTTTATATGTAACCCAGGCAATACAAATGACAATAATAGGTCCATTGCTTCTTGATAATTTCCATCCAGCGGTATCATTGCCGACACGAGTTCAAAATGAAAAGAAAGCGACGAATTATTGTATACGGCTCGGTCCCTCGTTATGGTCCGCGGAACGAGTTACCAGCATTCGTATACATCTTCACATTCGTTCCAAATCTGACAATCGCGACAAAGCACGACTTTCAAGCCCGGTATTAACGAAATTGCTACAAAATACTTTACGAGAAGACGCGTCATATGTATATATTCATGAAAAAGTTGCTACAACCGTACACACGCGCGTGTACGTACGTACGTACGTACACTACGGTTAGAAAAGCTCAGGGCAGCGCGTCGAAGCGCAGCAAAGTGGAAGAACACGTAAACAGAAGCAGAGAACGAGTCTAGATAAAAAAAAAAAAGAAAAGAAAGAGACAGAGAGAAAAAAAAGGGGGAGGAGGAAGGTTGGAGCGGTAACTCGCGACAATCCCCGTGGGAATAGACACTTGGCTTTACGTTTAAGGACACGGGACCCCATGAATGAGGCCGGGCGGTTGTACGCGTGCACCGTTTAATGCACTGTTTGCTGTTTGCACTTGGTACTAATGGCCGAGCTTAGCGAGATTTAAATTTGACGGTTCGTGGGCATGGCCCGCGGGGAGTGAAGCCAGTCCTCTGTCCCCAGGACCATTCAAACTTCGTCCGTTCCGTAATAATTCCAGCAACTTGCACAGCCCGCGGCCGTTCTCTTTTAATTCCATCTTCCTTATCCATCCTTTCAAATCATCCGTCTCTTTCACTCACTCTCTCTATCTATCTATCTATCTATCTCTGCCCCTGTCTCTGTCTTCTTCTTTCTTTCTTCGCGTTCTCTGTCCGCGGAGACCGTCTTATATAGTTCGTGGATCCGTGGAATTTTAATAGGTACATTAACGCCAACGGAAGCTGAAAAAGTCGACGACGTTTACCTCGTTTTCCCTCGTTCCGCGGCGGCGAGTAAATCGACGCGATTTACGTTCTTCCTCCGGCGCTCGTTTTGGTTTCAACGTCACGTTCGGCAGGACGAACGAGGTTCGACAAGGGTTGGAATTTCTCGTGTCTCGTGATTCGTTAATATTGACGTAGCACTGTGGGTGGGAGATCAATATCATTAAATATCAGTTTGCTTCTAATGTAGAGGCAGCAAGTGAAAGTTTCGATTCTCTTTGGAATCGGTTTCTTTCGTTAATAATTAACGAAATGTTGGGCGAAAATTTGAAATCAGTTTCTTACAAACCAAGGGTACGTGGCTTTCTTACGATCGATTTGATTTTAACATCACGTTCGATGGGATTAAGGAATGTTTGTTCCCGCTTTCGTTCATTTGTAAAATTCCTGTGTTCAAGTGTTCTCAATTAAATTGAATATTATAATATATATAATTGTAATTATAATTATGTGTAATAAATTTTGATACTAAAACTACACTTCGATAATGTATACCTAACTATTTTATGTAAATTTTATTGTAATTTGGAATTTTAGTTTAATTCTGACAATGATTATATATACCGAATAACTTGAATTTAAAACGAAGATTTTATCAGATAAAATTTTGCAATACAAATTGTGAATATTTAAAGTAAAAATTAATAATATATAAAATATATATGAAAATATACAACATATATATAAAATATAATGGACACGAAATAATTTTTAACTAATTTTGAATAATTTCGTAATATTCTCAAGTACACTTTTCTAATTATAAATAAAGATTAGGACACCAACTAATACTATAAATATTTCTAAACGACGATGTCGAAACGCAAATGTGATCCAGTTACATCATTTTTGAATATTATCAACCTAATTGGAAAACCGATATTATGCTGACACGTGCAATCAGCATGTAACAGCATTTAACATATTTCGGGCCCGAAATGCTGGAAATGTATTCAACTATTCTGTCTATTTACGCAATGAATGTTGAATAATTAATAAAAATTCTCAATTTTTGCAAAAAAAAAAGAAAAAAGAAAGAAGTTTTGAAAACACGATCCGACTATAATTGATTTTTTTTTTAAAGTGCTTTTCAATGTGACGTTCGGCCTGTTCATTTTTCCATTACGCGAGTGTTACTAAAATGGACGAATATTTAAAATACCGTGGTCAGGCACGATGGGTTTCAGAATTACAGCTCTGTCAATGAAAACGCTTTTTTTCAAGAGATATTGCAGTTTCGCCCTTGTTCCGAAACGAAATAACACGGTTGTATATCTGTCGCCATAAAATCGGTGGAAATTTTTTTCGCGCGACTATTAATTTTGCAGGAACGGACGAGCGTGTAGTGATCTATCGTCTTTCACTCCTATATTTTTATATTCCTTAATTAAACACAATGAAATTAAATCCAAATTTTCGATGTTATTTACATACCTCTGATAAAAGTCACGAATTCACTTTATTTTTTTTATTAAAAAAAAAAAAACGATATATTCCAGTCGAAAAACTTCCAGCTATACGAAACAAAGCATGCATTTGTAGGTGAGCTCAAAATACTCAGCCTCAGCAAGTTTCTCTGCTCTATTAACAATTTTATTTCCTAATTTTTATTTCCCCATTTTTACCACGCCATTCTCATCCTCTATTTTTTTTTTTCCTCCGACAATGCCTCTCTCCTCTGTTACATCGAATTTACTAATAATAAAATTCAGAATTCATCCCTCCATCCACAAAACTGCTTCCCACCGACCGTTTCGCGCCCAGTCGAAAACCCACCCCCAACCTCCCTCCCGGTTCTTCCGCAGTGCCGAATAACAAACCGAGCAACAAGACACGCAAGAGAGACACGAAAGAGATTTTTGCACGGGCAAACTCGCGTAACTCGCCGATGCGACGAAATTACAGAACTTGAACAGCCCCTAATTTAATCGAATTCTCGTACGTCTCGTTGTGTCTCGCGTTTCGCCGGGATATTTTGCAAACTACAACACCCCGCGCTCCGCTACCACCACCACCACCACCACCACCACCGCCACAGCGCTGCTATTACAAAATTTTAATCGATGGATCGTCCCAGCCTTTCCACACGTCCGTTTTTCCACGGAAAATGGAGGAGGGCGGGATTCTCCCTGCCGCTTGGAAAATTTCTACGCGGAATAATTTCCATTGAAAATGGACGGAGAGGAGGTCCGGGGTGACACGATGCGCGCTCCGGATTTTCGAAACGCGGCCACGGCCGGTCGAACGTGCCCGACCGCACTGTAATACGAACGGGGCGTGTAAAACATTACAATTATTATTGCACGATTGATAAAGTCTGCGTATAAGCTTAACGGGGAGGGGAGGGGGAGACCGCGGCGAATTACGCGTTTTCGCGCGCCGCAAAACGCCGGGCGCGGATCGTTTGCAGTGTGCGCGCCGGCACGTTGACAAATTTGCGACTCAATCACGCGTCAAATATTTAGTATAATTAATAATCCTTCGGTGTCGGTTGCCGGTATCTTTCCACGTGGTGCGTGCAAGTTATTATATTTCATATTCGAACCTCGGCTTGGTTGGCGAACGGTAAACACGACCAGGCGACTTTCCGTTTGACGCAGCTGAATAGGCAATTTTCATTGTTGAATTGTTGGAACGAGAGTCGGGTAATTAGGGAGGATAGATATTTTTGGTAAATTGGCTGGTACCGGTAAATTATCAAATGGTTGGTCGCGTTGGTCGCGTTTTATTCGAGTAGTTGAATTTTAGACGCGAAAGAATCGAGAAATCGCGTTCGTGTGTAATATATATCGATATACGCGTGCACATTTTGTGCATTTGTAAAATATTTCTATAGGAAAGTCTAGCCTGCGAAAATATTTTTATCTCTATCCCTCTTGTTTAACTTTTTACATTTCATTTCTTGCGAATGAATTTGAAATTGGCGATACTTTAAATATATTATCCGTCGAAAGAAAAATTTCGTCTTTTCTTTTGAGGCTCTATTCTTCAGAATATATATATATATCAAAGACACATTTCCCTTAATATATTTGTAAAATAAACATAACGCTGAAATCCAAGATCAATTTCAAATATATCACTCGACAAAATCTTAAACCATTCTTAAAATTAGTCATCATTCAACTAATAATATATCTTGAATTTAAAAAAATACTCTTTCAAAATGCAACTACTTAATCACTGGCAACTGATTGCGGACCATAACGAGTGACCAAACCGCACCATACAATGATTCGTCGCTTTCTTTTTTTTTTGAACTCGTCGGTGATGATATCACTGGATCGAAATCATTGAAAAGTAATAAATTTTTCATTTGTTTTGCCTAGATATACTAAAAACGGAGAAAATATTACAATTTTGGAACAAAAATCTTCTCAACGTGCGTGAACAACGTCATTCCAGCGCAGGAGGTTAACCGTACAAAAACATCGAAAATAGCAGGCCTGAGAGAATCAATTTCTCCCACTGCGAGGCCTCAGACCTTCCACTTTCAGCCCCATGAAAAAAGAAAGAAAGAGAGAAGAGACACGGTTAACCAACAGAATCGGAGGAGGCAGGGCCTCCCTTGAAAAATATTACTCGGTCAGATCCAGTCGAATTAGCGCGTTCGAGGGTGAGAAGCAATAGAATAATCATGCGAGACGTTAACCTGTTAGAGCATTAGCGGCGCATGATAGGCGCTGCGGGTGGCGTCACAATGAAATGAGAGTAGCTGCGGGGATACGGATGAAATAGATTGAGAGAGAGAGAGAGAGAGAGAGAGAGAAATAGGGTGGGAGAGAGAGAGAGAGGGAAGGTTGGGAGTAAAACAATTAGGGGCTGCGTCGACGTACACTCGACCGAGCACCCCTCGTCGTGCTCGGCAGCCCCCGCATTAGGGGCGTCCTTCGGCCTTTGCCGACGAGCTCCTACTTCTGCCGCGTTGCTACGCCCAATATCTGGCCGCGTGTGTTGCCTTCGCGAAAATTCACCGCAGAATTCGTCGCATCGCTCGTTCTGCGAAGACTAAAATCTCGTTTACACTGGACAACCACGGTACAACTTACACCTATGTGTATATACAGGGTGTTTCGTAACTTGTGGCACTCACTTCGCGAGCTGATTGTACGCCGAAAAATAATGAGAAAAAGTCATATAAATATAAGTCCTATCTGTCTTCGTTTGTGAGATGTAATGAATTTTATAAACAGAGCAAACTCCAGCAAGCTAGTTTTACCAGGGATGGTATACTCAATTTTCATAATAATCATAATTGGGATGAAGAAAAGCCACGTGTTATTGTGCATTCAAGACATCAACGCCAGTTTAGTTTAAACGTATGGGCAGGAATAATTGATAAATTTTTAATTGGACCTTTTTCTCTTGATGGGAAACTAACAGGCACAAAGTACGTTGATTTTTTCAGCACGCGTTTACACGAAATATTAGAGGAAGTTCCAGTCGATATTAGACTTCGTATGCGGTTTATGCATGATGGAGCTCCGCCGCATTTCATCCGAGTGGTTAGGCAATTTTTAAATCGACACTTTGCAAATAAATGGATTGGTCGTGGAGGTTCTATTGCATGGCCTGCTCGTTCTCCGGATTTCAATCCATTAGATTTTCATTTGTGGGGACATTTAAAATCTATTGTATACGCAACATCGCTTGAACATGCTGAAATACTACGAAATAGAATAGAGCAAGGCTTTTGACAAATTCGAGAAACACCAGGAATGATAGAGAGAGTAATCAGAACAATGACAAGGCGCGTGCAGGCTTGCCTTCAAATGCAAGGTGGTCGTTTCGAGCGTCTTTTGTAAAAGTAATTAAAACAGAAAATTCATTATATCTCGTAAACGAAGACAGATAGGACATGTATTTATATGACTCTTTTCCATTATTTTTAGGCGTGCAATCAGCTCCCGAAGTGGGTCCCACAAATTGCGAAACACCCTGTATATATATTTATTTATTTCAACCGAATTTCACTCTGAACGAGTCCTGATCGACCTGAATTCCCATTCCGTGAACGAGAAGTTACTGGTAGAGAACGAACAGAGTAGACTTTCGTTACATACGTACGCCATTTGTTTCAACAGTTTGTATAGGTGAATGTCTGATCGTTCAGTCGGAAATAGACGAATAAATTATGGCACTTCTCTATGGACGAAGGGACGTCGGTTCAACTTGGAACGAGTTCGGTCGGTTTCAGTCATTCGACCGTGAATCACCTAATGTGAAAGTGATTCGAGGTGACAGAGTAAACTAAACTAAAAATAGGCGAATGCCTCGTTTGTATTTCGTTAATTTTTTAACGAACGAATGAGAGTCAGTAGGCTAGTAATAAGACACTCAGTAATCTTAGTGATAAGGTCTTAGCAGTCTCAGAAACTTGGTCAATTGGTTAGCAATAAGCAACTTCGTTTATCTGAGCTTCATTTGCGAGAACGAAATTTTTCTAATTAAATTTGCTCGTCCAGGTGTAAAAACTCCTATCACGCGAATGAAAAATAATAAGTTGCGAGCAACATTAGCTACCCTATTACGTGTACTTTAATTACAAGTGTACAAACTATTCGCCTCTAGACAAACTTAGATAAATAACGTTCTAAATTCTAATAACGTGTGTTTTACTGTGCACGACGAGAATGCTGGCTGTTTTTCCAAAATAACGACATTATTAGTTCTCGGACGGTTTCGAGATTTAATGATGTAAATGAGTAAATGATGAAGATTCGGTTAGCCTCATTAACCCTTAAATGATGCGATAAAATAGAAATACATTGACTGTATGATGAAATTCTGAAACACTCTAGTGGAAGATCATAATTACATGACTCGATCATTAATCGAAAATTACTGAAATACGTTGTATGATATAGCGAGATATTCTAGGAAATCACAATAGAAATTACAGGCTAATTGGAAGATTATATAAAGTGCAATGATCTCGTTCAGTATCGAGTAGGTTTCTATCCGTCGGAAAGCAGAATGCCACGTTTCTTACGAATCACTGTACATCCATTTCCACAGAAAAATACTAAGAAAATATCGTGCAACTTATATTCTTTAATTATTCATTGACGCGAAAGATCTTTGAATATTTGAAATATCTTTCTCTCACATTCAAGAATAATTTAATCTCACGCTAGAATAATTTACAGTACACTTATTTTTATTGAAAATCACAAAACAAAGAAGAAGATACGAACAAAGACGTGATCTATTCTTGATCTTTCAGAAAATGTTTGGAGAAGAATCGACTAATAAAATGAATATTCACGAAGATCTAAAGTTAACGTTAACGCTAAGAGACTTTGCATTCGGAGACAGAAACTGAAATGAAAATCAAAACTTTCAAGCACCGAAATTTGCAAGCTAAAAATTCTCACGAAATTCCTTTCAACTGATAAATCTACACTTGAAACTTCAGAATCTATTGATACAACAGCAAATAACCAAATATTCCAAAGATTCAAATTTCTAGTAGAAAAAATTCCGGTAGTATAGATTTCTCATCGAATTTTCCTCTAATTATATACAAATTCATATCTGAAATTGCAAAATCTACACCAACAACACCAACATTGCTGAAATTTTCTCGAACGAATAAATAAATCTACACCCCCGTTCGGAAGTATTCATTGGGAAAGGTGTATTTGTTTCGAAACTAGAAAAATCAAATGAATCTGCAAAATAATAAAATATATTAACAAAATTGTATTACAAGATTTACAGCATGCAAACGCAATTTAGAAATCTTATTGTCTACGATAAATACTGAAATATCATGTACAAATAAATTAAATAACTTCGACAATCAGATTGCTGATTAAGAGGACAATAGAAAATTCATTTTCACGTGTGATAGTTTATTCTCGTAGAAATTGCACTCGTAGAAAAAGTTTCTCCGTACATTTCGAATAAATGAACCTCGAAAACCAGCGCAATCAATCTATCAGTCACCTCAGAGCCGGTCCTTCGAAATCCCACGGCACGAAAAGGAAAAAAAAAAACAAGAAGAAGAAAGGAAAAGAATTCTTCGACTAATGTCCAGACTAAAGAACTTGAAGAAAGGAAACAGCAGCCTCGCTCGAGAAGTCACGCAGGATTAATCTATATTTTCGCAGGCAGGTAATCGGAAGCGGGGAGAAAACGCGTTTCTCAGAGCGAAACAAGTTGCACTCTCTCTCTCTCTCTCTCTCTCTCTCTCTTTCTCTGTCGAAGTCGGGCCGAGAAAGGAGGAAACGAGAAACGAAAAGCGGGAAACAGAAGCATCTCCACCGATGCACTTATCGATCCGTTTGGCTTCTTTTCGCTCCTCGCTTGTCGCATTTAATTCGCTAGAAAATACTTGATGTGCTTGGGGGCACTCTTTTCAGTTTAAAACTGCATCGCGTTTAATTCGAACAACAGCGAGAAATGGCGCGGCAGCATGCAGCCTCTCGGAAAATCGAAGTGGAAAACTTCGCAATTAGTCCACCCCCTGCGCCACCCATCGCGCGCACCCCTCCCCCTCCCCCCTCCCTCCCAACCCCAACCCCCGATCCCCCCATCCGTTCATCGTTTCCGTCCTTCTCTTTCTCCGGTCCCCTTCCGCGTCTCCACCTCGCCGCTCCGCGACGTCTTTGTCGATGGTAGTAGACGGAGTAATTAAACGTCGTCTAATTAAACTCCTCATAACATTTTTATAAAGTTCCGTTCACCTGAATAACCTACGATTAAAGGACCCCCTCCCCCTTCCCCCCTCCAGTGTCTCTCTCTCTCTCTCTCTCTCTCTCTCTCTCTCTTTCTCTCTTTATCTGTCTTCGTTTCGTTGAACAAATTACGGATAATGTGTCGCCGCTCCGTTGCTACAGTATCGTATCGTGTCCCATCCCTTTTGTTCGTTCTTATCGGGGCTGGTATCCGGTTTGAATTTAATTCAATTACGCGTTGCGGCTAGACGTTATAATTATTGATATTCGATGGATTCGGCTTTCGACGATGGGGGACGATTGTGGATGCAGAAGGTTTGAAATGATTGGGGGTAACGGCGCGTGAAATAGTCTGACGGAATTGGTGAATGGAGATTTGTTCTGGACATTGTTGCCGAATATTAGGAGGCGCTAATCGGGGGATTGTTGGTCGTTTATGCCTGTGACGCGTTTGGTGAATCGTTTTTTTGAACGAAAAAGAATGTACGAATATCTAAGCAACGATAATATCTACGTCTATCTAATTCTCAGGCAATGAACGAGCTTCGTTTCAACTTCTTTTATTTATTTGTTGATTTTTACTTTTAACAAAAGCTTGGCCACCACGTTGTTTCGTTCATCCGATCGAAATCTTATTTATTAACATCTCATTTGTAACATTAATTTAGTGTTAGTTTAATGAAAAATTGTAATTCTTTAATGGAAATTTCGTAATGGAAATTTCAGTACAAAAATGCAACGGGATTGCAAGATATCATAAGATATCTAATGTGTAAATAATGTGTCTCCATCAGTTTCAGAGATATGAACAAAATATTTGATTTATGAAAAGTGTACGATATCTAGAAATTCTGTAATATCGCCGCAGTGATTATTTTAATGGTGGAGGAGCTTTAAAGACTTCAAAGTCATTTTCTTTCACGCGTTCTGTTACACGTATTCTCCTATTTTATTTTTTAACTACCACGATTATCGCCCCTACCATTTTTTCTTTTCTCTTTAATTTACCAATTAATTCACCAATATTGCGTATGCATAAGTATGTTTGTAAAATAATTTCCAAATTATTTACAATATTTGTATAATAATTTGTAGAAGAAACACCATATATAGACCGTATACGAATATATTTCGTTACGTTTAAAAGAAGACCTTTTTTTTTTTAAGTGACAAATGATGCAAATAGAATCGCGAATCATTTAGAAACCATACAGACTAACTCCACAAATTGAGATGCAATTGAAAATAATAAATAACAAATTGAAATGAAATTTATCATGGAATCTGCGACTACTATTACTTCCACAATCTTCCGCACTATGATGAATAAATTTTTCTAAATGAATAAATGATCCTCTCGCGTGAATATTAATAACGTATTCGTGAATCATATTGCATAAAATCAGATTGATTTCTAATATTAAAAACACGTGCATAACATCGTTTGCAAACAGCACGAACGATTTCAATTGACAAATTTGATTGTGATTCTGTGGCAGTATTTTACAAAAGATCCACTTCTATAACAATTGTGCCTCCGAATTCGTTCGGATAATTCGCGTTGTCCCCGGCGAGAATTTACAAAGATACGGCGTACGGCCTCGGCTAAAAAATAGGGAATTTCGTACGGGTACGCGACGCATATTTTTAATCGCGGGCGCTTCAGAGGCACAATACACTTTAGCCACGAATGAAAGAGGAAATGTGTGTCTCCCCTTTCCAGTTTTTGTCCTCTCGTCCAATTATGCGCGCAAGCATACGAAATAGAAATCGGTTAATTAGCGCGAAAAATGCCTGGTAATACCGGCGGCTGCTTTTAGCTTTCGAGCCGCGGTGTACGAGAAATTTTGGTAAACAAAAGAAAGATTCGAGCATCTTCCGCGCCGTTCGAAACAATTTGGAACCTCGCCGCATTTATAGAATGATTTCGGGTGGATCGGGACAAATTACAGGATTAGCTCGAGTATCGTGCAACTCGGTATTTTCGTCGGACGATGCCACACGTGAGAGCAGTGACGAATCTTTTTTCAATATTGCCGGAGCTCTGCTATGTTACATGAAAGTTACATGTATCGCACGATATTGTTTAAAATAATTGACCGGCGTTTGGAAAGTGTAGTTTTTCTCTGAATCTTTGCTATACGTTTTATGGCAAGTTGACTAGGTTGTTATAAGTTGTTGAAACTGGAATATTTAAATCCATTTGTCGAATTTGAAACGTAACGTTCATCGAAGACGCTACGAATAGTCGCAAAATATAAATCGTAGGTAAATTTTTAGAAACTAGACTATTTATCACATTACTCGGCTATTGAATATTCATGTACTAAATTTTCAAGGATAACATTTTGAACTCTTTGAACGTGCAGATACACTCCAACACTCGAAAGCTTGAATCTTAAACATTTACAAATTCCAAAATTTGAATCTTTAAATATTCATATATTTAGCCTTTCAACGTCTTCCTTAAATTTCGCTTCGCTAAACATTCGACACACTCTTCTTCCCAGTGCCAAACGATTGTTCCGTGTCTCCCTCATTTCGAGTGGCACAGATCAAAATAACTGCAAACGCCAAAAAGAGAAAAGGCGAAGGCAGCGATGTTATATTTTTAAGTTAATAATCGTAACGGGAGGAGTTGATCGGTTTAGCCATAAATCCGATTACAAGTACAGATTTATTTTGACTGGAGCACGTGACCCAACAAAAACGTTCACACCCTTAATCTGTCTCTTTTATTCGAGTCGAAAATGCAACACCTGCTTGCGACAGGAACAGATGCGTTTACCGCAACAGATTATCGTTCATTCATAAAGAGACCTGTCACCCAGCCAGAGTATACAGTCACTTTATTACTTTTCATAATGTATTCCGGGGCACGAGTTCCCTCTCCCCTCGAGTTTTTACGGGTATCCCTATTACTTAGCTTCGAGTCTCTCTATTTTGCCAATTATTAGTATTCATCCATTGGTTCAATTTATTTCTCTGTTCTCTGTTATGAATGTTATCAATTCAGAATTGCTGCTGAATTTTAAGTTATCACTCGTATCATTCGTTACTTAAATTTTCATCGAAGGTCCAGGAAGAAAAAATATTCATCCCCAAGTAAGAAACGTATTTATTACTTGTGTTAATAATACTGGTTAATTTACTGGATCAAATATTTATATTTGATTTATATATTTGATATTTATATTTATAATTATATTTATATTTTTCCAGCAATCATTATCTATTCAATAAGATATGCTCATCTATCAGTCTAAAAATTGAAGTCAAAAGATATATTTGATATTTATATTTATATTTTCCAGCAATTATTATCTACTGAATAAGATATGCTCATCACTTTCTATTAGTGCAAAAATTTAAGTCTATCCAATATCAATAATAAATTAAAATTCAGCAGTTATTTCTAAGCATAATATTTATGCGATCAGCGTGAATAAAATTATCAACGGACATTCGTAGATTTTAATCAAGAGGAAACGCAAATATTCTATACTGCCAAGGAGTATGTCCGATTATGACACAAATTACCATTTGAACAAACACCAAACGTCCAAGTAATAATAAATGACCAAAACTACTCAGACAATTAAGAATAAAGCGCAGTTCGCCGAAATTTTATTTACATCCATTTTTCTCCACCAGTTTCCAAGTACCTCGTGAACAATTCCGTTTCCCCCGTTGGCAAGAATCGGAAATCTAATTCTGCGAGTCGCTAAATCGTCGTGGTATTAACTAAATCCCGGTCGATACAGTAAATCGTTCGATATAAATTGCCCGTCCGATCCAGTGGTTTCGTCTACTAATATCCGTCATAATTTATAGCGATCCACCCCGACCTCCGCGTGTTTGTCGAATCGAGAGAGGGTCGTCGCGCCGGGTCGAACCGCGGAAATCATAGTTTCGACGTCGGCCATCCGGCGAAAAGTCATAAGTCACCCGATAAGCCGTCGCAAACGACGACGACGCGCCTACCAAATTTCGAATAATACGAACGAGGAATATAATAACGCGATGCAGAGCGTGGCGCGCCTACTCTGTTTGCTAAATATTTGGGGATGACTGGCCGCGAGAGCAATAATCGTTTTCGAGAAAATATTATCCGCCGGCGTCGTTGCATCGACGAGGTGGCCGGATACGATAAATATTCGCGTGCACGCGTGCAATAACGGGGGATCATCGGAGAGAATTTAGAGTATCTCTCCCCCCCCCCCTCCCGGAACGGAATTTTCGTTGGCTAAGGGCGAGAAATTTCTTCTCGTAACAATTAAAGGCAAGACTTGGTCACTTTGGTCCCTTGACTGAAGAATTTAAAGAGAAGCCACGGGTCAAATACTATGTTTAAAAATCATAGAAGAACGACAGTCCATGGGAATTCGTTCGAAAGACAGACGTTTCAATATTTCGCAACAAAATCTAATCCATTCTCGTCGAATGTATTTAAACAGAGAAAGATAATCTTCATAAAACGTAATCCACAAAAGAAAAATCCAAATTTCCTCACAACCAACAGTATCACGTCCCTCTTACCTTCGCTTACCAAACAGGCTCATAAATCACAATTTATGCCGGATTAAACGAAATTAAGTTAGACGAAACAACCGTCAGAAAGAAATATTGATTCGATTCCAGAGAGAGAGAGAGAGAGAGAGAGAGAAAGAAAAGGAGACCGAAATCCGGTCCAGTTGGCGGCAACTTGTTACTATAAAAAGTCATGACAATGGCGGAACACTGAGTTTTCTTGGACTTTCCCTTGCTCGGTTGCTCTTGGGGTAGCGGATAAATGGCTACCTCGTTTCTTCTACACCCTTGAAGTTGATTGTATCACGGTGCGCAGGGGTGGGCGGATGAGGATGGAAGAACTGTTGAAAGAAGGGACAAAGGAGCGGCGAGCAAAGGACGCGAAAAACAGCGGGAAACAGAGGAAGACAACGTTGACTCGCTTGAAATTATGATACAGCCCCGGCTGTATGGTCGCCGGTTATACACACGCCCACTCAAACTTTCTCGTTATATTAACGTTAATTGCGTATTTAAGCTCCTCCGATGTTAAACTTAATTACGCTCTGTATTATATCGCCGGTTTCGCCGGGGAAGGGAAAACGATTCACCTTGAACGGGATCATCCTGCCGATGAAACAAAGTACCCTTATTGCAGGTACCGGTTGCTGCGCTTGTTTCTGCAATTACGCGATTTTGCTTCGTCGATTCGTGGCGTATCGTGGCACGATATCGTATTATTCTAAGGCAAATTTTGATCAGAAAGAAGATGCTCACCAAAGTGGTCAAAATGACCAATTTATAATTTTTGTTGGACATTTTATAGGCTTGGAATAGTTGACAGATTTAAATAATTTTTCATAAAGTATATAAATAAAAGCTTGCACGTGCTCCGTTATATTATAAAGTATCTCTACTTTTTTGGACTTCGATGTTTCTGATGGAAATTTTATACTTTAATAGTTAACGCCGGTAATTTTAGTGTCAAGTGTCATGCAATCATCGTCTAACAATAAGATTATTTTATTACTAGAAACGTACAAGTATCTACCGTGAAACTTTTCTTTTTCAATATAGTACAAGTAATACAACCACTGTACCATTAAGTAATTGCAGAATTTTGACACTGAGCTATTGAAATAACTTCAAAAATACATATGAGAAACGGTTTCTTTGCACCACCTATATATTTATATTTTTATCGGCACGTCGAGGTGTGCTCATAGGTAAATATATACTTGTTTCCACTTACCAACGGAAGACGCCACCATCTTCATCGACTCCCATCGTCGTCGTACTCCTTCCTTCGTCGAATAAAATCCAGACACCCTGTAAACAGATCCATCGCAATTATTCACATTGTCAGAGACAATACGGCAGCGGACTGCTGGGAAACAATATGTGTAACGCCTGTTCCCCAGGCAAAATGGCGGGATATTTAACAACAACGGGCGGAAAACGCGCAACAACGAAATTATCATCTTTCTCGTCGGCGTACGATAAGGCGATTTGCGAAACCGGGCAAAGTGAGCGCCGCCGAGCCGCTCCGCAACGGCATTGTCTGCGTCTGTCGTCGCTTGTG
The DNA here is from genome assembly GCA_036937485.2 of Tetragonisca angustula. NCBI lineage: Eukaryota > Metazoa > Arthropoda > Insecta > Hymenoptera > Apidae > Tetragonisca > Tetragonisca angustula. The sequence goes on along the minus strand of JAWNGG020000280.1, from coordinate 94,727 downwards.
TACGTAGCTTAACGCCCACAATATCGGGTTGCCGAGCGACCCGCCGGCTCTACGAGGAAAATTTAATTTCAGCTGACAACATCCTGTTTCGCTACACACTGTGCTCAGCATTCTACAAAATCGCATGCGAGACGATACGGACCGGATGGTAAGCAAGCCTCTGACGACGACGATGACTTCAGATTGGCTGGGAGGGGGGGTCTCGTCGCGATCGATGACCACTCGATTTCGGATCGAGTTCACTCTTTATCTTTCGATTCTAGCGACAGGCGTTATCAGTTTGACAGGTTTTAACTTTTAACCGGCGTTGTCGAGGCATTTACAGCAATTACTTAATTTTGGAACTTTTTATTTAACCGAATAACTCATTGCTAATCTCTGTTACGGAGAACGTAACTTTGTTACGTTTTGTATTTTTCTTTAATTCGTGCAAAAATTGACGATTTTCAGCAATGGTTACAAAAAAGTATATTGCAAAATTGATCACAGGATCGATTAAAGTAAATTATTTTCCAATTTGAATGACGACACAAGCGAGCGAATAAGAAATCGAAATTTTCAATCGAATGAAAAAAGTTTACTTCGAGCCTGATTTTTGAGACTGACAAATTCTATTCGAAAGTCCTAGTCTCTATTATACCAAGATCAATTGAAAGACCAAAATAAAATCCACCGAGATATTACAAATATTTTCATACTATGTGTCATTTGTGCAAACACAAAAGATACAAGCTAAAAAGATCGAAGACCAAAACGACAGTCTTAGGTTACCCTTTCACCATCGTCATCCATCAAACGTAAATCAGATAATTTTTCTCCGGCGATGCAACAAGATCCGGCAATTCCTTTCGATAACGAGTGTTTTACAATACCAAACAGTTTATCCGCAACAATTTTTCGACATGCCGGTCGTGTGCGGGCAATGTATCGTCGTTGAAACGCGAGGGCGAGTTGGGTATTTTCCAGCGGCTGCCGCTCACCACCACCACACCGCTAGCATCACCGGCTGCTGCTGCCGTCGCCACCACCGTCGGAACCCCCGACGAAAGCCACGACACGGCCTGTGCATACAAACGGTTCCAACGGTTCGCCGTGAGCAAGGCTGAGCCGGCGTTCGAATGCGTGCAACTCGCACGAGTGGAAAATACCTCAGAAGCTGAGGATGGCTACAACCACTATTTGTTCTAGTCTAGTCTCGCTTGGATCGCGTAGCTACCCAATTTCCTCCCCCTTCCCCTCCCCGCCCCCCATCCTCCTCTCCTCCCACGGCACTCTACTCTGGAAACCGATCCTCTCGTCCTGTTCCAACACGCTTTGTCTCGCCTCTCCGTCTTTCCGTCTAACCCCCTTGAGGTAACCCTCGCTCGGTGCACGACCCTTTCCTCATTTCCTCCTCTCCCTTTCTCACCCTTTCTACAATTCTCTCCTCCCCTCCCCCACCCCTCCCACTCGCCACCCCCTCCTCCTCCACCCCGCCGCGCGTTGCCTCTCTCGCGTGTCCGTCATCCTCCGGTTACTCTTTTAGCCAGGTCTCTCCTCCAACCCTCGCGATCCATCCCAGTTTCACCATCCCCCGTTTCATATCCCTCCTCCTCTTCACCACTTCTCTCATCTCATCCTCGCTGCTGTTCCGTTCGTTACTCGTTCCCCACTCGTCCCTACTAGTTTCGTGCGTCTATTTATCCACCTAGCGGTATGATATTACACCCCGGGGCACACTTTGGCATTCCCCCACGCGGCGCTCAGCGTCGGCGATGGGCACCCCCGACGCACCCTCTGGCTCGAGCCACGCCCAATCGTGGCCCACTGAACACCTCCCGTACAGCAGCCAGTCCATTGGCCCGCGCTGACTTTGCGTCATCGCCACCCCGGCACTTGCACCGCGTGTTTCACGGATACACCACCGCTGCCGCTCGGCTGCTACCACCGTCGTCGCCGCTACCACCACCGCCGCCGACGCCACGGTCGCGCGCGCGACTCCACTTTGCCGGCTGATTGCGAGGGCATCGGCTCGCCGACAGAGACGGCCGGCCCGAAAGAAAAGGAACGGGACTGGATATGCTGGCAGAGCCCCCCGGTATCGAGAAAACCGGGGCGAGGGCGAAAGGGAGCGAAGGGGGAAAAACCGAGGGAGAGAAAGAGAGAGAAAGGGGACAAAGGGAAGTCAAAGGCGGAGGAAGAGAGCCGGAGGATGGCGGTGGTGTGCAGCTCTACGGTCGCTACGGCGAAGAGGGTGTTGAAATTTAGGAGGCTTCATTTGGACCATTCTTTTACCGTCGCTGTATCGCGCGCGCCGTAGTTATTACGCTTATACTGGAATTCTTTTTTTTCAGTCATCTTTCTTTCCTTCTTTCTTCTTCTCCTTCCTTCCTTCCTTTCTTTCTTTCTCTCCTTTTTTGTCCCTTTTTCTTTTTGCGGTTTGTTGTATCGGGATGAAGAGTCGCAGACGGATGTTTCCGAAGACGAGGAGGTTAGAGGATTCCCCCCCGGATTGAGCGCGTTGATCGTGTATAGTAACAGAGAGCTGCTGTCTTCTCGCCTTCCGACTCGGAATCTGGGTTAAGAGGCTGACCTCGAGCCTCGATGGCTTTTGTCGAAGAAACTGTTTTAACGCGCTCCGCTCCCGTTGCACCGAGCTTCGATTCGTTAAAGATGGAAAAACAACCCCCGGAATCGGGATTTTTCTTATGCGCGCAGGATCACGGAATATTTATTCGCTTCATTTTGCTCTGCTTTCGGTACTTGGAAATGACACATCTACGTATTCGTATCTTCTCTTACCTGGAAAATAAAGTCCTGATTATGAAGGGTTAACTTTTAATTTAATTATAATCGAAATTATGGTTGGGATTATTTACTGTACTTGATCTGAAATCGTGATATAAATAAAATTTAATACCGCGAAGTAAGGAGAAATATATACACAACGAAGGTCATATTTATTCAAGAGAGGAGATACTCGTTTAGAAGCTGAATTTAAAATTTCCCTAATTTCTTCTATTTAATAAAATTCTTATATTTTGGCATTAGATGCTATGTCATTACGGAGTCTTAAATCTTGGAACTCCAGGTAAACATTATTTTGAAATTGTACAAGTTCAACATCAATATTAGTTCAAAGCTCTATCCTAAATAGATAGATACTAAAAAAAAAAAAACCACAAAAGTACTGACAGAAAATCACACGACCGTTTGAAACATTGAAGAACCGAAAGTAAAAGAACTTCTGTGAAAATCGAAAGTGTACTTGGCAGCGTGCGTACCACGGACGTAATGAGCCACTCTGCGAACTTATCTCACCGAAGACACACGGTTTTTCTAACGGATAACAACGGGGAGCTGTTGTTCCCTGTGCGTTATCCAGGAAGCAGCAGCTTTGATCAGCCTGGTAATGCATCGGCCCCATGAAAAAGATCTGAAATTACGACTCGTTGCGAACGTTGGATGGAGGAGTAGACGGACCAGAGAAGAAGGAGGAGGAGGAGGAGGAGATTTAGGGTGAACAGTTGAGCCTTGAAAGGCCTAATCGTCCCGGCAGCCTCTTTGTACGCAAAGTTAATAACGTGTATTTATGTATTTGCCACGTTTAATTGCCTGTGCGGCTATTACATTCGCTCTGAAATGCTCGCTCCCGCCTTGAATACACCGCGGAGGGTAGTATTAAGTACTTGCTCGAGTGGTCCACGAGTCTGGCAATGACACGAGACCTTCTACTGCACAGACCTACCATTCCTCTTAAACTTGTTAAATATCGATACTCGAAAATTTCTACTCGAATTTCTTTTCTCTTTGCTATTCGAAACTATTCCTTTTTTTTGAGTGAACGACGAATATCCTTTTTATAGGAAGAAGTCTGAATTAGGTATATTACATCTGATCACTGTTCTAGTATTACTATTAGACCTGTTAAATACGTTTGCGAAATTTCTATGAAAAGAAGAAAAAAATAGTACATATAATTTTTTGTGACAATGAGTTTGGTTAATTGCTATTCTGTTTCAAGTAAACTTATGTAAACACTGGTGATTTTATAGGTTTTTATAATTGAAATCTTAATTCCAGAATTAGGGAATTTCCTGTTCAGTTTCAGATTTACATTATCTATATACATCAGTGTATGCCAGTATATTATATAAATAGTATTACCATGAAATTGTTATTGGAAATTAATATGTGTAATATTCTGGTGTTGTCTCAATAAATATTCAAATCGTTAGCTTTCGGTGGAGTACAGTATTATATTGAAGAATTATTGTTTCAGTTGATGGATAAATTAATATCCACCAATGGCTATTTGATTTGCTTAGTATATGTAAATATGTATAAATGTTATCATTGAAGAATTACTGCTATAGATTAACTTACACGTTTCTTGCTGTTTTTACAGATTACTTGAAGATTTATTGTTGATTTTATGAATCAACCACTGAATCTATACGCTAAAAAAGAAAAAGAAAAATAAATGAACATAAATGGATTAAAAAACAAATGAAATGAATATAAAATTATTCACTAGCTTCTAGCTTAATTTTAACTACCCTTTTTTATTTAGGTACATTGCAATTGTAGAAAAATCAAATATGAGCGCTATTTTGAATTAGAATTTTAAGACGAAAAAAAAAATTCAGCAAAATAAAAATGAGATATAAACCAGAACGTCACTAAAGTATTTTGAATAAACTATTAAACACGTGTTTTTCATGTTTTTAATTGTATGTACAATGAAAATTTAAATTAATTTGTAGGTTATAAATAAACTAGTTAAAAGATTTGGCGCCTAAATTATGGTAGCCATATTTAAAAATTCGTTCACACTTTGAAAAATTAAATTCTATCTAAAATCTACGTTAAATATATTATACCATATTCTCATTTTATATTTAATTTCTTTTTCGTAATTTGACATTGACATTCGTATTTAAATATATAATTGTTATTGAAAATAGGATCTAAATACCAACCTATACTTCGGGTTTTTTTTTCATTAAAGGAATTGTGATCGAAAGAGTCCTAATATAAATGAACTTGAAATACACCATGCAAATTCTTCCTCAAATCTTCTAATTTTGTACATCATTGTTGTTTTATCGTCATTTTATACACTTTTTGCTGCGTTCCATTACGGACAAAAGTAACGGACTTATAAACTGAGAGTCTGTTAAATTGAACAACACAGTAAGCGCTATCTAGTGACAAATTTCAGAAACAAAATTGCCGCAAGCGCTTTAAATATGGCGCTCCCTTTGGCATTGAATTATGAATTCTCCTAACCTTATTGAATGTCATTTATTAATTCGTTAGGTAATAGACTAGTCATCATGTTCCTAATAATAAAAAAATAAATAAATAAAGTACATTGTTTCATTTATCTGTATGAATCGAAACATGACAAATATATAAGTTCATAAGACATAACTCGAATATTAGCGTATTTCATTTAATTAAATTACAGAGAAAATAATATTTTACAAACATGTCTATATTGCGGGCTGTATTATTTAAGCATTATACTAATTATTCAAAATGTTCAAGGTATCACTCATATTTTATAATAAATTTTTCATACAATCAATTGTAATAATTCTAAGTTTATACTAAATCACTGCAAATAATGTTTCTGTTATAGGGATTCGTTACTGTTACTCTTATCGAAACAGAGGAGCTCACCGTTTAATATAGCAAAACGAAAATTTAGTAGTGGCATTAACGAATCCGTAACAAACAACACTAGTAAATTAAAAACAATTTTAAAATTTGGTTCAGGTGGTTTAGGTAGTATAATAATAACATGCCTGATAAAGTCTCATACTTGTGCTGTTGAAGGCAAAACACTTAAAGTCTCGGAAAATATTAGAAAAGATAATAAGGAATTGACTTTCAAGTGGAAAAAATTTTTAGAATATTTATATCCGTATCTTTGGCAATTATTGATAGCATTATCAGTAAGTATCCAATGTATATGGAGATTTTATGGTTTTTTGATAAACCCATAATTTCTAGAGTGCAATGGTTGTTGCTGTATTAAATATTTGGATACCACAGCATGTAGGAAATGTTATCAATGTACTGACAAAAATTTGCCAAACAAGAAGTGAAGATAGCATGAAAACTATGCTATTGCAGTTGACAGAGCCTGCATTTGCATTGGCACGTATGTATGTTGCACAAGTATGTAATTGTTAATCCAACAAAATTATATTTTTTATAATATTAAATAATTTAAACAAAAAAACTTTCAGAGAATAAAAAAAATTTTCTATTTTTAGGCACTTTTTACCTTTGTATATATTTATACACTTTCACACGTTGGAGAAAGAATAGCAATGAATTTGAGACAAGATTTGTTTAAATCGATTATAATGCAAGACATCACATTTTTTGATAAGAATCGTAGTGGTGAAATAGTAAGTCGATTAACCAGTGATATTCAAGATTTTAAAAGTACTTTTAAAATATGCATATCACAAGGCTTAAGAAGTACAACACAAATTATTGGCTGTGTAGTTTCTGTAATAGGGATTTCACCACAACTGACAGCAGCTACAATATTATCTCTGCCAACTATAATTCTTATTGGCACGTTGCTTGGAAGAGGCTTAAGAAAATTATCTATAGAGGCACAGAATCAACTTGCTAAATCTACAGATGTTTGTGAAGAAGCTATACAGAATATTAGAACGGTACTATCATTTATGATAATGGTAATAAGGTTCCTTTGAATAACATATAATACATCATTTTTGTAGGTGAAAGCATTTGCAGCTGAAGAAAAAGAGATAGATATGTTTTGTAAAGAAACTGCGTTAGGAGCTACGTTATATGAAAAATTGGGTTTGGGAATTGGTTTATTCCAAGGGGGAACAAATCTATTTCTTAATGGTATTTTACTTTGTACCTTATATTTTGGTGGACATTTATTGTCTACTGGACAATTATCTCCTGGAGAATTAATGGCATTTTTAATGGCTACTCAAACTATACAAAAATCTTTATCTCAGTTATCTCTATTATTTGGATCATATGTTAGAGGTATTAGTGCTGGCGCTAGAGTTTTTGAGGTATATATACAATTTTATGTTTCATAACATCATAATAAGAAGTATTCTCTATTTTATAATTTGTTGTTATAGTACTTGGAGATGCCACCATCAAATCAGATGGTTAGTGGGCAAGTTATTACAGACCAGTCTCCTGCAGGAAATATTACGTTTAAAAACGTGAAATTTAGTTATCCTACTCGTCCAGACCACGTTATTTTAAAGAATTTTAACTTACACATTCCTGCTGGGAAAACAGTAGCTATCGTTGGTTCTAGCGGTAATGGAAAATCAACGATAGCTGCTTTGTTGGAAAGGTGGATTAAAAATTTGTTTTACACAAAATTTGATCATTACTAGTCTAAATAAATAAATATTTCAGATTTTATGACGTCAATGATGGCTCAATTACAATTGATGATAAAGATTTAAAATCACTCAATGCTGGTTACCTTCGGGGTAACGTCTTGGGATATATAAATCAAGAACCTATTTTATTTGCTACTAGTATTATGGAGAATATACGATATGGAAAATCGGATGCTACAAGTGAAGATGTAAGTATTATTGTTAGAATTAAAAGTATATTTCTATAAAAAAATGAATTATTATATTATTAGGTCATTGAAGCTGCGAAAGAAGCAAATGCTCATGAATTTATTATGAATTTCCCAAATAAGTACAATACGCAAGTAGGTGAAAGAGGGGCACAACTTTCTGGTGGACAAAAACAACGTGTTGCAATTGCAAGGGCTTTATTAAAAAAACCCTCTATTTTAATTTTGGATGAAGCTACAAGGTAAGAATCATAGACACTTACTTTAACAAATCTGTATATTTAATTTCATTTTTGTAATTTTATATATCATTTAGCGCGTTAGATTATGAAAGTGAAAGAATTGTACAGAAAGCGTTAGACAATGTCACTCAAGGTAGAACAGTCGTGGTAATCGCTCATAGATTAAGCACGATTAAAAATGCTGACATCATCGTTGTATTGCAGCGAGGAGTAATCGCAGAAGTACGTATGCAAACATAAAATTCCAGGCATGACATGAAATTAAATTTATGTATTTATTATCATATCTTATTTTCAGATGGGTACACATACAGAATTAATTAAAAGAAAAGGTTTATATTACACTTTAGTGAACGAACAAGAGAAAGAAAATGCATAATGTTAATAGAATTTTAATTAATTAAATTATAGTACAATTTTTGGAATAAATATTTATTTTAAAATAACAGGGACAATATTTAATATCGAATATTCTATAAACTACCTCCGATTCTAATATATACATACATATATAAATATACATAATTTATATTTTAAAATATATGTGATTTATTTATCTTTATCCTTGTGCGTATCTGCTATATCAATATTTTTAATTTAATACGTCAATGCAAATTTTTAAAATAGAAACTTATCAATGCATCTTATAAGAATTTTTCAGTGATGTAACTCCTCAAAAATTTTCTTCAAGCAATGTTTAATCTTATCAATGATACTTGATACTGCTGACGCAAGAGGTAATGCAACATTCTTTGATCTCATTTTTCCAAAATGCGTATGTTCCGGTTTAATCGCAGATTCTTTTTCTGCAACATTGTTACATACGTTCTCAGTATCTGTAATCGGAGAATGTGGACGCTTATACGACGATTCGACTGGTTCTGTGCTACTTTCGATATGTGCATCAAAATCGTCATTTTTTACGGATGTTAGATCTATTGATGATATATCAGACGCCGAGGGCGTAGAATTTGGTTCCTCGGTTATTATTTCTTCAGTATTAATTTCAGGTACTGTATTATCATTCTGTAACAAAGGTTGTTCAGCAGTGCTGATCCAGCTTGTTGGTTCAGTGGTTATCATTCCATTTGAATTATTATTTGATGATTCAGTGGATTCATCTTCATTAGGAACTTGTTCATTACTTTCTTTACCATCGTCTTCTGAACTTTTTCTTGGTGTAGTTATTTCTAACGATGAGTTATTCGTGCCCGTTTCCGTATTTGTTTCCTCAAGTGTTTCCTTGATACTAGATAACGGCGAATCAGTTAAAATATTTGGAGTAATATCAGTAATTTCAGTTTCAGTAATTGGTTCTTCAGTAAATTCTTGATTTTCCGCAATAAATACTCCAGGGGTTCCGATTTCGGAGAATGGTTCAGTTGGTACTATTCCTGTAATCGATTCTCCTTTAATTTCTTCAGAGTCTTCAGTAGAAGTTTCCACAAATGGCGGATTTACTTCTGTAGTCGATTCGTTTTCCACATCTGAACTAGATGTTAAAATTGTTGATAAAGTGCTGATTTCAGTAGTCGATTCTCCCGTTGTACTAAAATCAGATTCATCGGTGGGAATTTCCAAAGACGGTTCAGTTGGAAGTATTGGTTCTTCGTTTGATTCCGCATTACTAGGAGTCGTAGCATCTTCTGCACTTCCCGACGGAGTTTCATTTTCCACATTTGGTTCCTCAGTAGTTTCGATTTCTAAGGACATTGTAGATGAACTTGTTTCTGTAGTTTGTTCTTCCGGTTCTGTATTGCCAGAGGTTTCTCGATCGACAAGAATTGACGATGTCGTGCCGATGCTTTCGGTTTCAGTGGTTGAGTCTTGGCTAATTTCCTCAGAACTAGGAATCTCTGTGGATGGTTCGTTCGTACTTATTTCTGGTTCTTTATTACCGGAGGTTGTTGAGTCATTTAAAATTGTCGATGCAGTGCCACTTTGCTCGTTAGAATCATTCGTTGTAGTTTCAGTACGATCTTCGGATGGCCCTAAGGTCGTAGACAATTCTCCATTATCGTTTGTCACTGTAGGCGAATTAACTTCAGTCGTGGCATCTTCTGCGATTGTTTCAGTTGTACGTATCGCGAGATCTGTGTTTGTAGAACGTGACTTCTCCGGAGCACGTTCCGTCGTCGTTATAATATCGCTATTATCATCTGATCTCGTGAATTCAGATATGGGTGGTACGGCGCGAGCAGTAGTTGTCGACAGAATTTTATCATCATGCGACGTCGGAGTTGCAGTTTCTTCTTCGTCCGTAAATATCGTTTCACAATGTCTTGATTTCTCCTCTCTGGAGGATCTCAAAAGCTGCGGGAACAGGCGACCCTCGCACAAGGATGATGGTTTTCGCTGATGACAAGTATGCGAGGGCTTACACAATTCGGTTTCTCTATCATAGGCTGTATTTTTTGGACAAGTATAGAAATTTTGATGCACTCGATGACCGGAAACTGAGCAAGTATAAAATAAACCACAATTATTTGGAACTGGAAATGAGCCCAATTTTCGACACTCGAGATGTTGAGAGGAATCCGAAATATCCGAATTTTCTCTGTTGATAGCAGAAATATATTTTCCATGAGGAACTAGGACGCATTTTTGTAGATGAGTATCGAAGTGTCTCATTTGAGAACATTCGGCTAATATGATTTTATCTTTTTTACAAATGTAGTAGTATCTCGGATTTGTGCAATGTGGTATTAATGTATTCGACTCGCAAGATTTTGTATTATTTATGTAAAGAGCTCTTCCACCTCCGATCATGTTCATACAATGGCCTTTGTCTTCGTCAAAATATTGGTTGATTCTGCATGGTGGATACCTTGATTTCAAGTTTCTGGGATACCTGTGTACTCCATAATTTGTGTTATCTGTATCATCAACCTCCTGTGGATAATTAGAGGTTCATTTATCAGATTATGTATCTAGAATATAAAATTAAATCGACAATCTTTTTTTCGACGCTGACGTTATTGATAATTTTCGAATAAAAAATGTCAAAAGTTCTAAAAAAAAAATTCAAGTTCCTTTTATTTCATTATATTATATTCGCTAGTTTATTAAAATTATATCAAATTTACTTTATATTATTGGTTTTAAAAAATAGGAAAAGCATTTTTCCTTGTAAATTCTAATAATAATAAGTAATAAAAGACTCACAGCTAATTCGCTCACTGGTTGACTAACTACGATTAGCACCACAAATTGCAATAGAAAAATTAAAATAAAACTCTTCATGTTTGACGATCACATTAAGCAAAGTTAAGATTTTTTTACCAATTTTGATCAGTGAAAACACACTTTTTACACTCGTTGCCGAAACTATTCTGACCGTCGAAGTAACATGTTCAAGCATTTTTATATCAAAGACGTGCTGAATAATAATTAAACTGAGATAACTACGATTATCGAAAACGTCATTTTTCATAACATACAAGTGCGTGATCAAGTTTACACACTGTTCCCAAATTGAAATTGTTTAATTAACTTGCACGTTTCGTGAATTTGGAAAGTCAGTCTCTCTGATATTTAAAACGATAATAAAATGTATAAAAGAATGTGATGATCGTAAATTTATAAGTATGGTAACGGGGAGAGAAAGGAACACCTAGAAATAAAAACAAATATTTATTAGACGACTATACTGGCAATAGGTAATAAGTCAGTAACAAATCTGTATATACAATATTTCGTTGAAATACATATCTACAAGATGATTCTCTTCTGTTCATTAAAATAGCGTACACAATAATTTTCTCTCAAGTATGCTGAAATAGGACTCAATTCTAGGATTGCGTATCGTTGTTCGTGATTAAAGCGGGGGCTGTACAATTTTTAGACTGATCAATCGTTATTTTTCGGTGTGTGTAGAAATCGTTTAACAATCGTATTGCGGCACTCTGTATGTAAAGTTATTACTCGTCACAATATGAATTCCTGCACCGTAATATGGCATCACATAATGCGAACCATCCGCAGGTCCTACAATTTGTGTTGCAATAAGTATTACATCAGCAAATTGACCGAGAAAGAGAAACCCCAAAGTACTCAGCTTAAGCAAGCCCAATGCTGGATATCCTAGATAAAATCTATCTGCTCCGAACATTCCAAGAAATATAGAGAGTAACAATGATGTCTCGAAGGAATATCCATTTCTGTAAGCATGAACATAAAAAAAGAATTTTGCTTATTACGTGTTGTGTTTACATCTTTTTTTTACATCAAATATTAAATATTAAATCATTTTTAACAGTACGTATATTTCTGTAATTCTGTTTGAAGCAGTAATACTGTAAATAGATAATATCACGTATACTTACGTCCATTTACAAGGAATATCCTTCTTGAATGTATTATTTTTTGTTTCTGTACAAATGAGGCCATCCGCAGCCAGACATAACACTGAAAAAATCGTAATGAGTATATAATTTGAAGTTTTATCTGTACAAAGTTAAAGAACGTAATAAATTTATCTATCAGTGAACGAAAAGAAGGAAAAGAAATTGAGAATAACTAGTAACCGCAGAATACACGTTTGAAGAATATCTGTGGTATAGGTTATGTCGCACTTTCCTTCGTTTTGAGTGCGACAAAAAAAAAAAAAAAAAGAAACGACAAAGTTTACGTATACCTTTGGCTTTATTTTCCTTTGTGCAACCTTTGGGTTGTTGAGTTTTCGGATCTATGAAATCATAATCGGGATGAGGACAGATGTATTGTCCCATTCGTAGGTTACTGCAGTCGATTTCATACGTGTATTCAATACCATTGCTCAGCGGTATCGAGAGAAGAAGCAAAAGGAGTCCGCTAAGGAATTGCATCAGATGGAACATGCCGTTTCATTTTACAACAATTACTACGAATACACTGTCACTGGATCCACTGTCTCTCGTAGTTTCGCGACATCCCGTGCATGTTTGTTGTATTTTGAACGTACTGCCATCAAACGTCCCCCTGGCGCCAACTGCTTGGAATCTCTACGAACTATAATTTATTTCTTCTGGCGCCAGTTTTCTCGTTAACATCAAACAGATCGCATTAACAAGAAGAATTTGTTCTACAAAGTACGATAATCCTCAATTCTAACCCTTAAACTGTATAAAGTACTCCAGTCGAAGTGTATGATCGTTTGTAATATATAACGCAATACTTTTTGGAGAAGCTGAAACTCTATCCGTAAGTTTTCCTTAATAACGTATTAAAGTAAAACAGATGGCCTTGCTAATCGTTAGAGCAGACGTATGGAGCAATTATAATAATTCTTTGTGACAGTACTCGATCTTGTAATTTTCTTTTTCTAGTCACGTTGCATAAGATCGTGCGTGAAGAATTTGCACGAGTCCGCTATTAAGTTGCGTTAGTGAGAGGAAACAAACAATGGAAGACCGCCGTGATAGTCGAGCATTTTTTCTGTGCTAAAATGGCTTCTTCGTCGTTGAAAAGTACTCGAAAAACTTATAGCTTCGAGGAGCGAGAAATTCTGATAACCTTGATAAACAAGTACGAGGATATCGAGGATAAGAGGTCCGATCCGGTATCGATGTACAAACGAAAATCAGCATGGTCTCAATTGGCCAATGAATACAATTCGATGGTGGGTCCACAAGCGATACGTTCGGCTGTACAGTTGAGACGTTGCTGGGAAAATATGAAAGCGTGCAAACGAAATCGCGAGGAGAAGAAGTTACGGTAAACATAATATATATTCGTCACGTTAACTTTCAGTATTCGTCGCCTTGTATATAAAAGGGCGGGAATATACGAATATTGTCTTAATCATGCGTGTCAGGGCGTTTTGTTTATCATTGTCGTTTATCAATCTCATATTGGTATGTTGATTTTTTCAGTAGTATTTCAAAGAATTTTTGTCACCTATCTAAAGACCATACACGGTCGAAAAGTTGGGAAAATAGAAATTCCATAGCGGATGTTTCCATTTCTACCGGAACTATAGGTTTGCCGCCAAATGTCGTGTTTGAACCAAAGGAATCTGAACCGTTTACGTTGCAAACGGTCTGCACTATAAAGCCCCCGAAACAATCCTCGAAAGAGGACAATAATTATAAAGACTCAGGTCTTCAGACTTATTCCCTTTATATTTTATCTTCTTCTATCTTTTTTTCTTTTGTAAAACCCTTGAATTCTATAATGGAATTTTAATTTATGAGGATCAGATAAAATAAATATCTCTGCAATGTCCATGTCTGTATTTATAGTTCTATAATCGACTGATTTGTCCATTTCTTAAAATACTTTATTTTTGTTTTATTTCTTAAGTGAGATCTTTCAAAGATATTTCCTTTACTTTAACAATACTTCTCTAAAGTTTTCTAGCTTCCAAAGTAATTTTGAAATCCTTCGTTTCTATCAAAAATGAATGGCTTCATATTTTCCAAAATATAATCAATATCCTTTCTATTGCCACAGATTCTGTCAGCAGTAAAATCGATTCGAATTCATTATCACACGGTCCAGCGACCGACTGTTTCGATAAGTCCAACAAGGATTCAGAGTCGCCTGTGGTTGACCAGTTAGACAAAGACGAGCTATTAGACAAAAATCGAATAACTTTCAAATCGAACGCTACTCAAACGTTGATCTCTCCATCGATTGTTCACGAACAGCCTCGAAGGATGAAGAGGTCCCTTCACAAAGAGGAAGAGCTGCACGTATTAGCCTTATCGGAGGCACAGATGAAAGTTGATATCGCAGCCATGTTGAAAGAAGAGGCCAGAATTAAATTAGAAGAGGCTCACTATCGCAAAGAGGAGGCTAGGTTGAGGATGCTTCTTTTTACGTATAAGCTTGATAGGATAAAGGAAGATTGACCGGGGGGAATAAAATGAATATACTCGTGACGCTGCGTACGATGGCTTTGTTCGTTCCTTTTTTATAGGAATAGAAAGAAGAGGGAGATGCTATTAGATTAAATGTAAACGAACGGTATTTGATCTCTGTAATATCTGTTTATTATTTGTAATTTCTTTCTAACTACAATTGAAATCGTAATAAATAAAAGCTCGTAACGCTAGCTACTTATGATTCGCTAGTAATGTTTTTTTAAACAGGAACAAGGAGCTTTCTCGATCCTTGTTATCGAAAACTAATTATAGTTGTATAAATAATATAAATGCTCTTATTTTATAGTGCTAACTTAAAACTGAATGCGTAGATTGGAAATAATAGTAAATTTATGAGAACATCGACTTGTGAATTCAGTTTAATAGGAAATATAGGAAATACAGTTCTAATTATAAATATAAAGTTAAATAAAAAAGAGGTCTTCAATCTCGATTTTATAATCAAATTTGACGACTTATTTCGCAATAGTTTAGCCAGAAATTGCTTTTTAAATATTCTTTTTTATGACTGCTAAACTTAATGTATTTTTATTCCAAGATTCTACCTATTTTTTTTTTTTTTTTTTTTTAAGAAAGTAGTATTACATAGTTGCAAACAAAACCGCGTCCTTCGAAAGTGTAACATGTCTCGATATTCATAGTACGTGTCTTGATAAACTGTTCATTCTTCTACTAAATCAGTGAAAGTATGTATGTCAGTTTATCGACATGGCAGTCATAGCTGGCAGTGGTCAGTGAATTTGACTAGCTGTGTTTAAAGAGAACAGAAAAGAGAAAGAGGTTTTAACGAAATGAGAAACCTACAGAGTCTCTCTGAATCATTCAAAAAACCAAGGAATCATTGTGGCATGTATTATTAAACTTCAGCATCGCTGAAATCAAATTCTATCGAATGAATCGTGCAATTTCAGTACGAACAATTTGACCGTCGTGTTAAAAATCTATCATCGATCTATCATCATGTCTTTGATTGTAATAAAAGTCTGTCGATGTTTCTATTTTTTCTATTTTCAAGATTCAAGTGTTGGACTAATAATAAGCACGCGCATGTTAAGGAGGGAAATTTCACGATATCTTCACATGAGATGGAAATTGTCATCGTGGACAGGTTTTGGCGACGAGCAACGAGCAACTTCGAATAATGATGGATCGGTGTAAATTGGCTCACTGGGGTCGAAGCCGGTTCTTCTGCTGGATGACAATCCAACAGCACCCTCCAGAGCAGTTGACGATGAGCTCACCCGTTGGCCGATCACGTTGCTCATCGATCGGGAGATCGACCTGTGCATCCGAAGAATGGTACATCAACTTCAGGTAATAAATTCAGAAATAAATCGAACGTGTTAAAAGCGTTAAAAGCATCAGACCATTTATCAAATGTGACAGACGTATTTTTGACTGATTGTTGAATATAGGCTCGTGGGATATACGGGTATAATTTTTAGAACGATATATTGAACTGCTGTTTAAATTCTGTTTGATAGCGATTGTCATATTGACAATATGAAATATTGTTATTTACCAATATTTCACAAGTAAATTTGTTACAATTTTCACATTTTTCAAAGTTGCGTCTCTTGATTTGATAATTGACGAAGGAATTTGCTAACATAAATAAAAAAATTTATTTAAATTTGAAGCAACGAATTCTTAGAAAGGAAACATTTTTGAAACACATTGTGAATAAAAATTTAGAGTGATATGAAGAAATTAGATAGGCATATCATTAGATAGGCATATATAATTGAAATAATAAAACAAAAAATATTCAAATACAATTTTTTCTAATCAATTATAATGTTAAATCTTATTTTACTCGAAACGAGATATTTTTAAGAGCTTTGGAACATGTTATGAGCGTTAATGAACGTTCGACAAACTACATACGTAGATTGAAACGGTTTCTGAAGACCCGTTCTCAGGAAAGAGAAGTTATTAGCACGACTGCTGTAAGCATCGTCCGAATGATTGCTTCGATTACATACTTTGTCAATTCTACGGTTCTTCGTGATTACCGTGTAAGCGTATTTTCTGAAACAGTTTGCATGAATTGATATGGTTTTGTAGAAACATGGAAACAATCGTCTCAGAAGAAATTAGACATCTGCAATCTACCTGTAAATTAACATGGATAATAAAACCACAGATGCTAGAAGTACCACGAGCACCGCGACTGCTGTTACCAGTCCATAATACTCGTTAGGAGTTATACAAACGTTCTCCATGATGGTAGTTTGTTTCTCAACCATTGTTTCTTCGTCGATGTCCATTCT
Organism: Tetragonisca angustula; assembly: GCA_036937485.2. NCBI lineage: Eukaryota > Metazoa > Arthropoda > Insecta > Hymenoptera > Apidae > Tetragonisca > Tetragonisca angustula. The sequence goes on along the minus strand of JAWNGG020000280.1, from coordinate 77,752 downwards.
TGAATCCAAGACCTGCAACTCGTTTAAACGTAATATTTTATTTTCTCTTGAATTCATTTGTTTTTTTTCACGTAGAAAGTAGGAAGAAAATATACGTACTTTTAGTGATATATAAAAATTTAAAGCAATATCAAGTTGCACGTGTTGAAGTTTACAAAATGAAATTTACCTTTTTAAAATTTTGATGAAATTTAATTCAGTTAATTTTCACAGAGATTTAAACAAAATTATGAAAGAGGAGACAGTGAAATACGAAACTGATACGAAAGATCGCATTATTTTCTTTATGACTGTAGAAGAACGAAGAGTATGATAAATTTCATCCTTTTCGGGTCTACCTCGATCATTTCTCTCACGTGTTCCTCTTCTTCCTCCTCTTCCACATTATCACTGTCATCTTCAACGACTGTCGAATTCAACGCAAGGGATGTGTCATTTACATTATTCTCCGTTATCGTACTTATTTCATTCTCTTCTGCGATGGTATCGTTTTCTAACACGTCTCTTCTGCGTCTTCCAAAGGACGGCTCGCTCCTTCCGGTACCGCCGGAACAGTAAGCTGGTTGACAGCCGTCTCGACATGTCCGTACGGTCGCTTCAAACACTAAGAAATTAGACTCGGGGATTTTGAAAGCGTTGAAACGCGCTTCCAGACTGTCACCATCCCTCAAACGATCCAACCCGGGGAATACGTAATTGTCCACTGGACAGCTGTGCGAACAGATCACATTGGCGTTGTATAAAGATTTCGAAATTTTTTTCCACGAGTTAATCCATCATTACAAAACTGGAAAATCTTTAAAGTTTTGTGATAGTTTAGCCCTGATTGATTAGCCCTGCACGCTGGATACGTTAGAATATGTTAGACATATTTACACATGTTAAGTGGGTCAGGTGAACATGTAGGTCGAGTCAGATGGTCGTATCAAGGTATAGCGAGGCACAATAATTTAGGCACAGTAAGATAGCAAGGTCAGAACAAACGGATTATGTAAATTAGACAGATGGAATGATATAAATGAATTATACATGAACGAATTGGGCATTTGATACAATTCATACAAATTAAATTGCATAATTGAACAAATAAGATATTAGGCCGAGTATAAATTAAAAAAAAAAAAAAATGAATAATGCACTTTCTGCAATATTGTGCAATATCCACAGTTGTGGGTGATAATATATTATAATAGCCTTATTTTGAGTGCTTTATATACTCTCGATGTTTATCCATTAAAATCGGAAGCACTCTGTGAACATGAACAGCAAAGTTCCATTATCTCGATCGATTCTGTTGTTACTCAGCCAATCGAAAGTTTTTTTTATCGGACACGTGGAAATGGAATATCTTCTTTATTATTAAATTTTACCTTAAATACTACTGTTGTGTTGAAATATCTATTAAAAGCTTGTTGGATATTAAAAAAAAGTAGAATAAAGGCACGTTCTATCTATAAATTACACACTATGGATTAGCTATTAACAAATGAAAATTATAATAATTTATACGACACTTACCCATATCTGTCTATTAGTTGAACACTTCTTCCAGAGTATGGATCTCTTGCTATGACATTAGTAGCAAAGATGTCAGTCACATAATTGTACCTTTAAAAAATATCAACAAAATATTACAATATAAATATTACAATTTCTTTAATGAAGTTTACAATCAGTCCAGTACAAAATTTTTATTTTTGCAGTAGAGCAAAGTTCTACGTTTTGATTATTTGTAGCTTTAGTGTTAAGGACTTCTAAAAAATTGATGTTAGAGGATACACTACAAAGATAAATGTTACGTACCCATCCTGAGCTTCCAGCCTAAAAGTGAGTGGATCACCAACGGCGATGGTTGTCGTAGGTCTGCCTTGATAAAGAATCAGCAAACGTACTCGAGAACTTAAGGTATTTTCCGCTGGAAGATATTCGATTGGAATTGGAGACCCTGATCTACACGACATAAGTGCGAATTTCATTAGCACAATCGAAACAGAGGTATCTTCATTTTTTAGTTTTTAAAATATTAAGAACGTAGACACTTTAATACCTTGTTTCATATTAAAATAATAAAATTTTTCTTCGTTCAAAGTTAACTGCAAATATTCACAGTCAGTTTCGGTGTCTGGAATCGCATTTTGAGAAATATTGAAAGAAGCATTAAATATAAATTAAATTCAAATTTTCCACTCACTGAAATCTATCTTTCTTTAAAATATCAGTTTTATCGGCTGAAACAAGCCACACGAGTGTCTCTTCTCGAATTTTGCACGAAATATATTCAAAATTCAGGATAATGGAATCAACAGTGATCCTCAACAATGAAACTCGAACTCGATATTAAAATAAATTTCTCGAGTGTGCTTGCACCAGGATTCATGTTAAGTGAATGCGACACATTCTGCATTCCGTACTCGATGACAGATCGGACTGTTTAATTAAGTGTACCGGGTGCAAGGCACGGTCTCTCAATCGATATGACCTGGCATACCCGGCACCGATGTAGCCGGATGTGACGACAGCCTCGCCAGGACCTCGAAATAGACAGGTGAGATTGAAGCGTTTGTCCCTTCCTGTTTGCACATAGTCCGAGAATTGTACCACGACGATGTTCGTCATTGTGTCTCCGTACTGCAATCGTACGTCGAATGTAATCACTATTCATAGATTAACATTTATCAAAGATATCGTTATTACGCTGAGTTCTGTTGATCGAAAGACAAGCTACAGAAGCTATAGATTTTGACGATAAATTTAAATATTCTAAACAATCTGTCAGCTTCTTAAAAATGAATATTAAGCATGCTTTCGGAAATGTTATTTGTACATTTGGGCGTAACAAGGACAAAAGTAATTCTCTTACTCTTTGAGTACCGCATTCAGGATAACCTTGGGGACCACTGATCCGAAGAACATTTACGGTTCCACCGTTCCCGCGGAAGAAGCAGCGATCATAATAGCCGTAAGTGTAAATCCGACCAATGAATCCTTCCGGTGTCCTCAAAGTAAATTCCATCCCGTCCTCGCTACACACTTGACTCACTAGAACGACCAGAAACACAATTTACTTGCTCCCCATCAATTCTCAATTAGCAAGATCGTAAATGCCTAAGGCAAATACAAATAACGAGCTGAAAGTTACAGCGGTGTAAATCTAGATTTTTACAATTTAAATTTAGCCACGCGTCTCAATTCATCTGATTAAATTACAATCGAACGATTCCGGTAATTCTGACAATACTGACTTACGCCATTATAATTTGCAATCAACTTCGTTAGAAACCAAAGGGAGAATCGATGCCAACGGATGTGACCAAACAGAAAGCAAAAAAAAAAAAAAAAAAAAAAAAAAAAAGAAAAGGTAGCTCTTGGAGAAATCAGACGGTTTATTTTGCTAAACTCAGTCCAGATGACAATGATTCTGTACAATAATTCAGTAATGGTTGTAATATGGACCGGCGGCGTAAACGTCTCTCCACGTGACCCACGTAGACGGCATCCATGGTGTCCTACGACGCTTACCATCCAGACACTCTGCATCAGCCCCTTGCCTGCCGTTGTTCCTCTCGTAGAAGTCGTAATCAGAGCCGGTGTCGTAGTACACAGGATTGCCCATGTCCATGTCCCTGGAGTCACGGTCGCTCAGCTCGCAGTTGTCTCTTTCCGCGCCGTAGGGAGCAGCGTACGGACGATAATTGAACGATCTGCACACGAAGTCCCTAGCATCGGCACACTCCCTCTCGCACTGGGCCAACGAGGACGCAGTCGTGTATCGTCTGACGAACGGTTTGCGAACTCGGGTGTGCGGCCCCACTTGTCGGAAGTTGTCCTGTTCGTCGCATCTGGACACGAGGGGCGGTCGACCGATAATTGGACCACCGCTTGTACCGAAAGGTCGCGAATTGTACACTCCACCTTCGCCAATGTAACCGCCGCCGATTATCCCACCGTCGTTGCTGTAACCACCGTAAACGCCTAAAGGACGCGTGGATCCACCTACGTTGTAGTGATTCCGATCTGGGTGACCCTGAGGACTGTAGATGTCGTCGGGGTAGTTTGGAGAGTATCCTCCGTGCGACGACGGTGGATATCTGCGAAATAGAAAGGAGAATCATGTTGGTTGCGTGGAGTGGATATTTAGGATGGACGCGAGGGGGTGGATTTACAATTAGTACTAAACATACTCAAGTTGTGCAACATACTCATTCTAATTCATACTGTTTGTGAAAGTATAAAGTCTAAAAGTCCAGATCGTATTTTCTCTATAAAAGTCATAACTTTGTCCAGAGATATTAGGAAATTGATTATATTTCTAAAAGTTCAAGAATATTGCTCACTTCAGCAATCAACTTACCGATTCGGATAAACATCCTTCTCAGGATATCTTTCGCTAATGGGATACCGATCGACGTGAGGCCTGCCACCAGCCATCCCGGACGGATACCGGTCCAGAGGATCTTCGGGAATAGGATACCGGTCTATGCTATTGGGATACCGATCGCTGTCGCTCGGATAACGACCCGGAGATATTGGATATCGATTAGCAATCCCGCCGGGGTATCTACTACCACTTGTTGGATATCTATCCACCGCAGGATCTGGGATAGGATACCGATCAGGATGAATAGGACGACGATCGCCGCCCCTGATTGGAAATCGATCAGAGATTGGATATCTGTCTGAAGATGGATATCGATCCACCATTGGATAACGATCGCTCACAGGATAACGATCGCTGATAGGATATCGATCGACCGGGTCAGGAAACGTGTCCCCTGATGCTCCAATTGGATATTGCCCGTTTAAAGGATATCTTTCGGGATATCTGTCAGCTGGATAACGATCAGGATAACGATCTGGATATTTATCAGGGTAACGGTCTGGATATTTGTCAGGATATTTCTCGGGGTATCGATCTGGATATCTGTCTGGGTAACGATCCGGGTAACGATCGGGATAACGATCTGGGTAACGATCTGGATAGCGATCCGGGTGACGATCCGGGTGACGATCCGGGTATCGATCTGGATATCGATCTGGCTTCGCGCTGCTACTGAACCCCTTGTCGTAATCCTCTGGATAACCTGCGTGGAAATTTGAAATTCGTTTGGGTTAAACAGATGTATACACACGTGGGTAATAATTTTTCATTGTTCGAGTTATTATATCGTTTATTGAACGTCGTTGAATTAATCTCAGATTTTGAGATATATAAAAATACGAAGAACTGAAGTATAGTATATAGATTATTAAGGTTGTTATTGGTTTTTACCAGGTCTTCCTAGAGAAGGCCGGCCGAAATTCGTATCTTGCCCTAATGGATCTGGCCTGTACCCTGGACTATCTCGGTCTCCATCTAAATATTGATCTATTCATATAACATTACAACAGAATCATAAGTAAATTTCAGAATTTCTACGATTATTCGGAGAAGATTTTAAAAAATAAATTAAAACCTGCAGCACCGGGACTTGAATCTCGAAAATTCAAATTTACCAAAGTCCTGTTACGTGTTATTTCGTTCATTGCAAACAGCGACTTACGTTGTTTTCGATTTCATCGATTGTAATTAAACTACGAATTTTCTGCGAAGTTTACTCTTCTAAGTTTCGTCTATTAAAATGAGTAAAAATCCATCGTGTAACCGATGTTATGCCTTTAACGTAGCCATCACTCACGCATAAGATTCTCGTAGTAATCGTAATCCGCGTCGTAGATGATCCTGTGCCCGTCACGCTGATTGAATCGGCTCAGTCGGCAGGTGTGATAATGCTCCGAATACACGGCGCTCCTGCATTGGAAACTCGTCTGTCGAAGACATTCGTCAAGGCATTCGCTCAGACTGCGTCCAGTTATCTCAGAGTGAAATTCACCGCTCAAACGGGAGTTTCGATAACGTTGAAACGCTGTATCTGGCCGTCGTCCATCAGAGAAGAGATGCGACGTGGAGCTGCTGTCTGGATATTCGGAGCCACGTGCTACGGACGGATCTACGCTTCGTAAGTGGGTATTGGTAAAGTGTTGTAAGGTATTAATTGATCGTATCACTGTTATCCAGGCTCAAGGCACACGAAGACAGTCGAATGCCCTTCATTCCTTTAAGGAATCTTTTTCTTTTCAATCTTGGCATTAAAATTTATGATGAAGGATTTTGACAGCAATTAGTCAATTAATAACAGTCAGTCATAATGAATCATAATAAATTGGATGTTTTCATAGATTCATGAGAAATCAATTTACATTGATTGGCTATGTCTAGTAAGGTGTCATGCTCGAATGGTATTGTAATTAACCAATGCAATTTGCAAGATTGGAAATCTTTACATTGCTAGTCTGCCATGTAAATAAAGAAAAGAAAGTAGTGATAGATATTATACAAAAGTATTACATAATATACTTACGATTGTCTAAACAAACCAAATCATAAAAATGATGGCTAGGGCTGCTGCTTATTCCAATATCGTCCTTCTGAGATACGGAATCTTCTTCTGAAATGACGCATTGCCGCGTTTGCTCGTCGAACTCGACGCTTCGACAGAAGTACTTCTCAGCTCTTAAACAAAGGGCTTGACATTCGTCCAGAGTAAGATTCGTGTAAATGTCCACCTCGAATGGTCCACGAAGACGCTTGTTCTCTTCTTTGACGAATACCGCTAATCCATCGCAGCGACGTTCCGCTGTTGAAAAGAATCGAATGGCGATCGGTAATTGTAAAAGTGAAGAACAATTAGCAAACAATAAACTGTAAAAATTCGGTAATTTTACTGCTTAATGTTTGAATAATTTGAATATTCTTAACTATTAATTTGAGAGTTTGTTGCTATTTGGTAAAACTTTGGGAGGAAATTGTTGTCAAGTACCATTCAGACAAGTGTTCTCGAGATAATCAGAATTCGGATCGTCTTCCAACAATTCAGGATGAGTTCTTCTGGTGAAACGACTGAGAGCGCAGCTTCTCAGAGCAGTGTCATAGGTGGCGGATCGGCAAATGAAACTGAACTCGTTCAAACATCTTCAAAAATATGGTATGAAATTTATGATGTACCGATGAAACATTCCCAGGTAAATTCTTTTAAATTCTACGATACCTATCCTCGCAGTCTGTTCTATTTGCCGCGCTAACTTCCTTGATATCTGTCAATGGTAATTTTAGTTTTTTCCTGGGGTGTCTCTCGAACACGTAACGCCGATTTGGACATTCTCTTTCGATTCTATCGGCTTCACAAAAAGAACGTGACGATTAAAACTTTTAATTGAAACAACAATTGTAGAAATTAAACATTTTTAAAACAATTGGAAATAACTTCTTTACAAATTACTGCAAAATGATCGATACTTTTTCAAATTAAAATATATCGATTATAAGAATAAAGAAACAGAGTATAGAAATTGAGTATAAGGAAAAAGAAATCATAGAAATTTAAGTTATAGTTTCTCTGTGATGTTCGAGAGTTACTGGGATGTGTAATACTGACAGCCAAGACAAACTTCCGTGAAATGAACGCTGTTTGGCACTAGCATCAGGTTTCCAATTCCTTCTGGTTGCGCCTGCTCTCTCGTTAAGTAACAAGTGCTTTCTTCATATTCAGCAGCCCCGCTGAAAGAAGCTATTCTGCTGCCAGGTTGGAAATCGAAGCTCGTGCAAGCACGAACTAAATTGTTCGTCGCTGTTCTATCTCGTAGACATAATTCTTGACACTTTTCCAAGACTCTGAATGGCGGTGCTGAGTCTCGTACCTGTGACAAATTGGCCAGATTGAAATTATCATAATATCGATACTAAATCATTGTCTTTCAAACGAAATGATAGAAATGCTTCGCTTGAAATTTTCGAACATGTTACATGATTTATATTTGATTGTTTGACAATATTTAATATTCAATTAATTTTAATCAAAAGCCAGACTATCCTCTCTGCTGTTGCAAATGTAATTCAACATTTCAATTTCTTTTTTTTCAGACTTTACGTTCTATCGTCAGAAAAAAACGAGCGAACAGTTTTCTTCAAGTAGGCTGAATATTTGAAAATCGACCACACGGATCACAGAGAGATAGATGAATATCTCGCGAAATATTCCACATTTTTATACCACATCGTCGTCGAAACCCTGAAGCTGCTGGTCCGGAAGTCTCTCGTAAACGACTCGACCCAAGCCGCCATTGCACGTTGTTTGTCCTGAAAACACAGCACGGTTCTCTCGTTATCGTTTGTTCGCGATGCTGCGTTCAATAGCTGGTATTTTTTATATGCTTCCCTCTTATTTTCTCGTAAATAGATATTATTATTTCCTGTTCCTCTGGCGAAAACCAGGTTACTTCCTTTGCGAGCGAGCGGCCACCGTCAGAACGGCGTGCGATTTTATCGTTCGCGTATTTTTTTTTCTTTTTCCTTTTTTTTCGTGTCATAAGTGACACATACGGCGATACAATGGAACGAAACGCAATTTCGCAAGCGAGCAAACGTGACATCACTCTTTTACGCAGCTATCCTATCGTTTAACTTTCGTGGCCGCGATTCTTTCAAACATGATCCGTGAGATATGCAAAAGAAATTCTTTCTTCATAGCACCGGGTGTTTATTCGGGGCTGAATTTATATGTGTAATTTTTCTTTTTCTTTTCTTTTTGATTTGGGTTAGATTGCAAGAATAGAAAGTGGTAACTGTGAGATATGGTACATTTGGAATTTCTTCTTCTTCCAATTTTCATGATGACTTACCATTGACCACTCTCAAGGTAGCGAGAACAGATATGGAGTGTAGTAGATTCGATACGTTAGTTTTCTTCATCTTTTCGTGTTATGAAAGTTCGATATCAAGTAGTCATCCCAACGGAGAGATTCTGAAATCATGCGTTAATCAAAAAATATTGTACAGTGTATTATTTAATTGTAAGGATTGCTTTGAACCTTCCTAATATTCACGTTTCTAAAATAATTTGATTCATGATCCAATCGTTTCAGGTTTCTGTGAGAAAGCTAACGAACACCCCCAAATTACTACATAAGTAATGTAATCCTTGTAACGTTGAAAATTGTTCTTGTCCTCGGAATAATTTTTTGATCGTCTGGCAAGTACGAAATGCTATCAAATTTTATAGCAGAGTTTAAATTAGGAATAGGTACATCTGTAGCAGCTGTCAATGATGATTAACTACATCAAGTTCATTTAAAATTTCCAAAATTTGCATCTTTTTGGAGAAAACGTTTATGTACGTGGATGACAGTGATCGAAAAGATACCGAGCAACTAATAATGTAATGCTTGAAAGTTGGAAGCACGGTTCGTTGGGTTTACGGGCGTGTGCTGGTCGTTTGCGTGTACGTGCACGCGCTGCGTCAGAGAAAAGGTTGACGGGGGTGCGAGCGTGTGGAGGCGTTCAGGGTGAGTGCAACTCAGGAATTCCATAAAACCTTCCACTGTCTCTACACACTTTGAATATATCGAAACCGTCCATTGGACTGATCCGCGTTTTCTTTGTCACACCGCACGCTTCGAAGTTACTTTTTCATAAGGTCAGATCGTTTTATATTGATATCTCTCACGAGGAATTCATGGATATGCTTCTGCTTTCGTATCGCGCCAATGTTAAAAATAGGAGGTGCTTTTTGTACGCGATAAAAGACTTACAACAGCATGCGCCATGAGGTTTGAGACTATAAAAAAGATGGTATTTTAGAAATGCATGATGCTTGGTCGCTGAGGAATTTGAATATTGTAGGGGCTGCTGAGTAGAAAAGGTGTTTCGATATTTTTAGTAGTTTCTGCAATTTGTCTTTCAAGTATTTGTTTATAGTAATAGAAATATTTTTTAAGACATAATGCTTTGGGGATTATTTATTAATAATTAATTAATTAGTTAATAGTATATTGTTGGATACGTTTAATAAATGTTTAAGTATATTTTTATTATAATGCGTAATTAAATTTATTTTAAAAATGGTACCGTTTAATCAAAGTTAAACTTCCAGTAAATTGGCGTTTGTTTTAAATAAATATTGAAACAAATATTTATCAAGAGAACCTGTTAATTTGCAAATTATTATGATACACATGCAAATTTTACACATTTACAGAAACGGTGCTTATCAAATTACGTTATGGTTTATCGCCTTTACAATTATAGTTCTCAGTTCAAAGAGGATGGATGCTCAGCGATTAATGTTACGGTCAATGAGAGAAAATTATACATTCGGGTCATTTCGAATCATTGATGTACGTATTATATTACCACATTGAAATAATATCGTGATTGCATATTATTGAATTTCATACAATCGTGCTCCCGTTTCAACAATCGTACGTCAGCTTAATTACAATACACGTTTAAAATGGAATTTGTTAAAACTTTTAATATTAAAGATATAATCTAATGAATATAATTTCTCGTTATTAAATTTTCATCTTCTTCGATACGTTCCCTACTTAAATATATTATCCTTCTTTAAAATGAAAGATTGTTGCATCCTGGAAATATTATTTTTGACGTAATCTCGTCACGAAAAAAAAAGAGATTTTATCACGATGCCTTGAATAATAGATGATACGCGGATAACATTGTTGCGTGCTTCAAACAATTTTCATATTCTTCAATTACGCGATATTTATGTTTGTAGGAGGTCACAGTATTATAATTTATAATATCATTGTTAGTCTTAGTTGTGTCACTTAGAAGCAATTTAAATTGTTTGACAAGCAACGTTTTAGAAATTTTTTTTATATAAATGCAAAGATCGGTCTTTCGTGTAAACTAACTAGAATTATTTCAATGTTGCGGCACTTTTGTAATGAAATAGTTTCGTTTCTCTTTCATAAAAATTAGAAACGAACAGGATTTTTCCATTTCAAAACTAAACATTGCTGGATCGCATTTTTTCATTAAAATTTTAATTTCTTCAGTCAACGCTTTTTAACTATAAATTTCTCGTTTCTCTGTGCCAGAAAGTAATAAAAACTGAGCGCGAACATGATTTTTAGATTTCGAAAATCCAATAAACATCATCGAATCTCTCTCTCAACTCAAAGCTTCCAATTAAAACTTTCTCCAGTCCTACAGGCTATGAAATCGGCAACTAGTCTCAGTCTCTATCAGAACTCCCTCCTTTTCGAGTCAGTTTAATTCACAGTTTTCGATTGAAACATATGGATGTCAATTATACTTACCAGCGATAATTACGAATTTACAGGTATCTGTCCACCTCGAGAGCAAACGATTTCACGCAACAAGAAGTTCCTCCTCTTCTCGAAAGTCTCCCTGGCACCGTCTATATAATCGACGAGCAGACTGAAACGCCAAACGCGACAAAATGCACCTGGATTGTTCATCCAACGCGAATGGCACCTGTAATCAAACTGACGGTCAAAATCAGTGCAAACCGTGGAAATAATGGATAACACCTGACCGATCGCGGTGCCGGGAGGGGAGGGGTGACGCCGTTGGAAGAATTGTTTCGATGAATGATCCTTGGATAGACGAGCCATAGGGGGCAGAACAGCGGAGGAGAGATAACGCCACCGGTGGTACACACAGGCGCGGTGGGATCCCCACGTCCGATTTCTGGCCTTGTGCTCACCGGAAGCAGCTCCATTGTGTCCGGTTTCCGTGGGGCCATCCGGGAAAACGTTCGACGTGCGTGTAAACGCCACGACCGTGGGTTCTCAAGCCTCGTCACATCCTCGTTCTAGCAAACAATATCTTTGTTTCCACGCTCGTCTCCAATTGAGACTATTTTCTATCAGTTGCAAGATACATTTTAGAGGGTGGAAGATATTTTGTGTTTTTTTATCGAAAGATGACTTTTTTTCTTTTTAGATACTACGGTTGGATTTGATGTGATTGCAGAGGTCTTCAAGTGACATGGACGACCCCCCTCCGGGGACTCGTGGTTCTTCATTTGAGAATCGATGCACTAAAGCGTCAGCCATGTCGCGTCGGGTTGATTGTGCCGATGGACGATCGCCCGGTCGCTCGTAGCGGAATCATGGATTAGAGATTTCCACCTGAGGTCAACTAGGATGAACAACGAGCTGGTGTAGGTGGTCTCCGTGATCTGTCGATGCCGGCTGATGTCATTTGTTCTTTATTGCTTGACTATTTTTAGGCTGATTTTATTTGTATGCAGATTTTCGAGACACAAAGAAAGTAATCTGTTTTCCTTTTCGAAGTCAGTTTCGGATGATCATAGTAATTTTAATTAATTTTGTTTGTCATTGGTCAATGGGAAATGATTGTTTTATTAAGATATTGTTAATCCCAATGGAGTTATAATTCTTTTTGTAGATTAATTGTTTGGTATAGAATTAAATTAAATCTTGACGCTTAAGATAATTTTAATTAATCGTTCGTTATAAGTTTTCATTCGATTAAAATTAAAATGTAATCTCTTGTGGAATACCGTGAATAGATAATCTATTATGATATCATTATGTGTGAATACACACGTAACCGATTCTGGTTTTTCCCAAATGGAATTGAGATTCTTCTACGCTTGTTTAAAACATAAAATGATTTTATGTATAAAACAAGACAGATTTCATTTTTTTATATCAAAATTTTTCTTAAAATTCTTTCGCACACTTATTTATATGATAATTTCTATTTTATATTGCACGTTGATTTTTAAAATTTATATACGTAATGAATTTAAATAATTTTATATTCTACTATTAATATTATATCGTCAGAAATAATCTTTTTAGCGATCAGATATTAGTAACTATGGTAAAACATTGAAGTGGAAATTCAAAATTTCCCGCGTTTCACACGCGCTGATTAGTCGTATTCTATTGGTCGAGTCGATCTATATTCTCTTTTCCTATGGCAAGAACTGTCAAGCATTCGATAGTTTGGCACAGTCAGCTGATGGCAAGATGCAATTAAACGCTTCCTGTGATATTTCACGAAATCGATTGTAATTTACGTGTTTGACCGTGAAATTTCCCGAGAATCATCGACTCGCGATCTGTTTGCCTTCTACTTCAATTTTTCGAAGGAATTTAGGTGAGAAAAATCGTAGTTTTATTAATATTTGATGCACTTAAGTGACCACGTATTGATTTACGATAAATTCATGGTGCAGCTAAAGTTAACGATAGTTAATACAACGTTGTAGAACTTTCTTTTAACGCTCGAATGGTTAACTCGCGTAAAAAGGATCATTTTAAGAATTTTACTTGCCGCTCTTTAATCTCTGTCTGTTATAGAGGTTAAGATACATATTTTAATAAATTCCCTTTGCCAAATTGAAAATATACGATATATAAAATATACTGAGTAATTACAGCAGCGTACGCGTTTATTTATAACGTATGTTTTTTACAGGATCCACAAGACTTTTTATACTCGTTTAACTGAAGCAATTCTACCAAAAACAAAATGCCTCTAAGTGCAGGTAATTGCAAATTTAATATATTGAAACATACGCATCAATTTTCATAAAAAAAAAGTGTTATAAATTCATGTATTTCCAAGAGGAATATCCATCAAGTTATATTAATTGATAATTTTTTCAGACATATCCACAGCTCTTCATTTATTGGAGCACGTTCAAGAAAGGGTGGAGGATTGCAATGACCCAAAGCTACAAATGCACACAACTCAAGATATTAAGTCGTTGATTTCTCTTCTGGAAGATCCGGTATTCCGCAGCATAGTGACGATTCAAGATTCGCTGATCGAACTGAACAGTCAACTGGGACAGCATCCATCTATCATCCCTGGCGATTTTGACATCAATATCAGTGGACAATTGGAACTCTCTGTTCCTAGTACACCAGTTCAACCACTTGGATCGAACGTGTATCAAGATCTATATCAAGATAGCAGTGAATTAGAAGATCAAAGGGTTCCAGTTGTTCCATTAGTGCACAGCAGCAGCGAGGATACCAGTGCACAGGTGAAATTTTGTTTAGAATGTGCTTTAAATGCACTCCTGACTTCCGTTTTTGTATTTAGCATTAAACTATCATTTTGTGGTAGGTTACAAGTCCAAGTCTTGTATCCGAGGTTATGGGAATGCCTCCAATTACAACAACAACGTACGCTAAGGAATTCAAGAAAGTTATTGAAGCTGCAGCTAGAGGACGTCAAGTATTCACCGTGCAGGTAAATAGAATAAGTGCAGTTAATAGAATATATCTCATGTGGCGGTTATTTGATATTTAGGGATATTAAGTGTTATCATTTTTTTTCTTCAAGTTGTATAAACCAGAAGGTACGAGTCTTGGATTTAGCGTGGTTGGTCTTCGCAGCAAGGACAAAGGAGAGCTGGGTATCTTCTTGCAGGAGATACAACCGAAAGGCATTGCTGGCTGGTAAGTCCATCTTTCGTTCGTAGGATTAGTTATTCAGTAACATTAGAAATCACAAGCTCGATTATTTAATCGAAATATTCGTAGATCACAGTAAATAGTTAGATAGTTTTATTTTCATGGTATGTAGAATATACACACGTACTTCTCTTAGGGTAATTTTGAATCACATTCGGCCATGTTATAAACTGCAGAAAATTCTGTCGTGTTTATATAATTAATATATCGCGCGTTCCTTTTAAATTGATGATATCATAACGTGTAGATTATATAAGTAACAATGGAATCTTTCGCGGCATGTTTCATAATACAATTCTACAATTGATTTTGAAGATGTAGAGTATTTTTATCCACATTCATTGTCTTTTTACTTTACTATAAGAATAAATATTCAGGCGTATCGTTTTGCGAGCAAATTGAATTGATATCTTTCACAAAAACTAGATATATTTGTGGCTCGTGTAAATTAAGTTAAAAGGTCCTTATTTCTTTTTAAACTCTTAAAAAATTTTCAATTTTTATTTAATTCCGTTATCAAGGAAATGCTTGCATTACAAGTGAAGGCAGTTCGTATTTAATTAAAGTAAGAAAAGAATTTTCATTTTAATCAATCAATCGGCCAATCAATTTCCAATAGATGTTATATCATTACCCAATTATTATTTTAGTTTAGAATTATTATTTTAATTTTCGAAAAATTCTGTTTTCAATTAGATATTGTAAATAAAAAGCGCCCAAATATCGATCACACTTTAAAATTCAAATTTTTCTAGAGTCAAGTCAATCTCAAACTCTAGTCGTGAATTATAGAACGACTCTAAACTTTTGGATAATGGTTCCATTCAATAGACGAAGTTAATCTTTCTATAGCAGGAAATAGGGAGAGACAGCCTCGTGATTTGAAACATCATTCGAATATTCAATACTCCTGCTGAAACACGCAAATGCGGTTACGGTTACATTATTCGATATTCGTGCCGAATATTGTTTTGGCTCCAGTCGATAAATTAATGCGAATCACGGTACATGAATATTCGTTTGTTCATGCCACGTAAGCTCGACAGATAGAGAAAATATTAATATCGACGTCGAAGGACAGACGTGTGGAGATAGCATTTCGAGCATAAACATATCACGAATTATTCGTGAAAAATGTCGAATATTTAACACGTTTTGTTTTACACGAGTTATCGATAATCCATGACAAATTTAAATCGTATCTCAGACAAGTAAACATATGTTATAATATAAAGAAAATTTTCAAACATTCGTTGCAATAAACTACGTTCGCTTTGACCGTACAGTTCAATTCGGTTTTATCGTTCCGATTTATAAAAATTTATATTTTCTTCTTTCATTGATTAATACGAGTGTCAATTAAGATAGTTACTAATTTATCGATTGTTACTAGAAAGAAAAATTTAAATTCGTTAAGCTAATTTATTGTTTACGTATTTGTTATGTTAAATGAAAATGTTATGTTTACGTATTTATTGTGTTAAAGGTGTTATTCAATTTATTACAATACAAAAATTTAGGAAAATATAATACAGAGAAAAGTGCGAGGTATTTATTTCTACTAAAAATATTCCACGCGGTTGGGAAAGATTTGGTGGTAGTTCGATCGAAAAACGTACCTTTGAAAATCATGTGCACATATGTGCAAATATTTCTTGCATCCCATTGTGCATCTGCAGAGAGCATGTTTTGTTACGAACGATTGGTGGAAGGAATATAGTGCGGTCATAAAATCGGCAGGGGTGTCAAAATGTACACATGGCTCGGAATAAAAGATCTGACGGATATATGGGTTTCAGCTTTGTTTCGTGTGACCACCACAATTGTGATTTGCTTTTATCAGTGCAATTTTGCAATGCACTGCTTAGCATAGACAATTTGCAAAAAAGAAAAAACTTCGAATGATATGATCTCATTTTTCGAAATATTCTCAAACATATAGATTTATAAAGATGATTGTACAGGGTACACTTTATATGCCATGAAATTTTTCTTCATCTCTCATATTTTTGCAATATATAATACCAGTTGATTGCAAAGAGAGACAATATATATCGGATACACAATTTGTAACAAAATATTCGTTTCATGTTCTTTGTTCATTATCCGTATCTTGAAGCGGAAAATATATTGTTTGCATTTTTAACATAGCTCTGTATCCTATTGTCCTTTTATACCGAATTAACATGTAAAATGTTTACAATTACTTAAAGTTTCGCTCTTTCTTTGCGATTACTATTTGCTGAATAATTGAATAGAATGCAGTAGCATGAATATTTTTATCCATGTAGTTTACAAAAAAATCGTTCAGATTTTAAAAGAAGCAACTATGAAATTATAACTCAGCTCTTATGTCTTATTAATATCTTCCCTATATCAATCAAACAGAATTTAATTTTTGTTAACATTTAAAGTTAATCTCTGAAATTCTCCAAGTTATATTTATAAAGATACAAATTTCACGACAGATGGGAAATCACCCTCTACCAATTCATTAAAATCTTCACCCTTATCTAGTTACCGAAACACTGTTTCATTCTTGTTAAAGTTCAATCGTCGAACTCTGAAATTTTCTGAATTATTTTTATAAAAATACGAATTTTCCACAAATGTCTATCCTCCGCGAGTTAATTAAAATTTTTAGCCCTACCTAGTTATCAAAAAATCGTTGCTCCGTTCTTGTTAATGTTCGGTCGTTAACCTCTGAGATTTTCTAAATTATTTTTATAAAAATAGGAATTTTCCACAAATATCTATCCTCCGCGAATTAATTAAAAACCTTCACCCTTATCTAGTTACCAAAACACTGCTTCATTCTTGTTAAAGTTCAATCGTCGAACTCTGAAATTTTCTGAATTATTTTTATAAAAATACGAATTTTCCACAAATGTCTATCCTCCGCGAGTTAATTAAAATTTTTAGCCCTACCTAGTTATCAAAAAATCGTTGCTCCGTTCTTGTTAATGTTCGGTCGTTAACCTCTGAGATTTTCTAAATTATTTTTATAAAAATAGGAATTTTCCACAAATATCCGTCCTCCAACCAATTAATTAAAATCTTCACCCTTATCTAGTCACCCAAACACTGCTCCGTTCTTGTTAAAGTTCAGTCGTCGAACTCTGAAATTTTCTAAATTATTTCGACAAAAAATTGCGAATATTTTCCACGAACGTTCACCCTCTGCCAATCAATGACAGCCTTTTAGGCTTGCTTAATTATCCAAACGTTCTTCTTAAAGTCCAATCGTTAACCTCTGCAACACCCTGTACACACGCTCGATGTGCACCACCGGGCGTGCTTCTTGGCACACCCCGTGTGTACAGTGCGTTGATCGGGTGGTTCGTGGCACGCATGCCCGGTTACCTCTGTCCGGAAGCCTCGCCACCGTGGAGAAAACGATGCTTTCGAAAAAGAGGCCTCCCACTTTCGGCCGAGCAGTCTTCGACTGATCCTCGAGCGAGAAAGGTCGTCGGCGTTGGACGCGCGCTATCACTATCCAAACACGTTCCTATTCCCAGTGTGTGTGCGTGCGCGACGAACATAATCGTTCCGCGTCGTCCCGTTTTCTACCCTTCCCCTTTGTCTTATCGTTCTCTGCGTTCTTGCGGACTTCTCGTAACGGGGAATTTCCACGTAGCCGCGATTTTTTCCATTTTTTTTTCCTTCGCGGTACAGAGGCCAGAAACGAAAGAGAATCCTCTCGGAAGTTTTTCGGTTTTTTTTTTCTTTCTTTTTTTTCACCCACCCTCTTCCTACCCCGCCGCTGTCGGGTGCTCGAGACGCGTCGCGAGTTCGATGTTCTTTCGGTTCAACGATTCCCTCGCGCTGGTGAAACAGACACGGAACAGTATGCGGCCCCATCGGCTCGGCCTTGTTTCGTTTCGTCGCTTGTTTTCGTTTCGCGCCACGTAGAGGTTTCTTCTCTCGCGATATGGCTCTTTGATGTTGATGGTGATTTGTGGAGGGGTGAGTGTACAGAGAAACCCCGCGGACACGCAGATACGCTACTATGTTTGATGCCGTGAGGCTCGAGAACCGCGGACTCGTTCCACGAAATCTTCAGGTGGTACGTTGTGTTTTGTTTCTGTTTTTCTTCTTCTTCTTGTTCCATTCGTAGAAATACAGTTGGTTTCGATTTATAATATGCGAAGAAATACTTGCAGAGGATTAAACAATCCTTCAAATCCACGAAAACGAATATATTGTCGATTAATTTCGATTATTCAGAATTTTATTTGTTCATTTATTTGCTCGCTGCTTATTTGATCTTTCGATACAATTGACGAAAGAACAATGTCAATTTTACGCTAGAAAATTTTTATAAATTTGTAGGTGGGATTTCTGATCGAGTTGATCTCTTCTCGGCATCAGTTTCGAACTTGTTCAACCCTTAAACCCTTTTACTATGGTGAAGTTGTAAAACTCGTACGAAAAATTACGAACTGCTCATTTTTATCGTTCTGGCAGTTCTGATAGTTTTCGTTATAGGTGGGTTTCGGTGTAGATATTTCTTGATGTTTTTAACACGTTGTATACTGGAGTCGCTTTTTGCCTTTCGAATTTTAGGTGTTCTCGGTAACTTTTACAAAACTTAAACGTACAATTGTTTGGAATTTTCCGTGTTTGATGAAATTAGAACAAATGTCACATATAGTAAATATAGTAAAACAACAATGTTTGATTGTGAAGAAACAAGGAATAAAAGTTCAACACTTTTCTCGATTGTAATAATTGGGATATTCAGAGATGATGATATTTTTTTTCTCGTTCGCGAAAATTTTGAACGATTGTGCTACACATTACGAGTGCATATTTTCCCGACAAACATGAACTGAAACAGATATGAATGGGGAATGCAGCATGAATGCGCTATAGTATTCCGGGGTTAATAAGTGGCACACTTCATTTTGTGATTACAACATTCATTTCTCTCTCGTCTGAATGTAATAAGTGTTGGCTTTAATATTCAGAAAATTGACGAGTGATGTGCACGTGCAAAAATAATAATAATAACGCACGTTTACAACAAACGGACGAAAGGTTAAGAAATTTGTTTTTCGGTGGTAGATTTCTGAAATAGAATACAATGGAACGTTTAATATGTTTATCGCAACGTGGATTTTTATCATTTACGCTTTTTATTTTTTATTACCTTTATTAGTATAAATGCATTGTAGAACTTTACAATATCTGAGTTATAGAAGTCGAATTTTTAATTTCTATCTTGCAATTGAGTTCGCATTCAAATGTAAAATGTATATGTAAAAATATCTGTTGACCCGGGCATATAGCGTGACATAAATCCAGATTGGCACTAATTCTTAGTATTCAAGCGACTTTTATTCGTTGTCTCTAATATTTTTTCCCGAATTTATCTGAAATCGTTCTCGTAATGGATAATCCATCAGAGCTCGAGCAGTAAGAACTTTTTACTGAGAAAATCAGTGCGCATATCGAATTAATTTTCAATCGGAAACAGACACTATACCCAGAATGTATGAATATACTCAATGTCAAAATAATTGTACGCAATACATATATTATATTCGTAACGAGTTTCTACGATATAAACGATCAAATCCTTTTTTGAATTATTGCGAATAATAATTTCGCGAAACGCCAGGAAACTTTTAAATAAATCTTTAGAATTCAGAGATTAAAAATTTGTTAAAAACGTTAAATTTCAAAATTTTAACCAATTCCTCAGAATTTTTATATAATATTGGTCGATAGAATTTCAGTTAAAACAGTGTTGACTTTAATCGTCAGTTCAGTCGTCTTTTTCATTTTTTTAATCGCAAAGCGTCACTTGTCAGTCTCGATTATGATCCGCGATTTAGTTGTCGATTGTTTCATTAGAATTTCATTACTATACACGAGCTCTGATCAAGTCATTGTTACGTTCGTATCGCCCGTACGTTGAGTGTTTTCATAAACGAACGATAGATTATCAGTTCCGGGGGAACGAATCGGAATTTCGTGGTTTAGGAAATCTGGGAAAGCGTGCAGCGCGCTCGTTTTTATTTAAAAATCGAAAATAGCTCGCAATAGTCGCGGCATAAACGTAAACGCCGATGTTCATATCTGCTGTTTTTACGGAAATGATTGGGGGGAGAAAAAAAATGGATTAAGGAAAAACGACGGACAAGAAATATTCCGATAAAAGCGAATTCGTCCCTCGGCGACTCTATTTCCAATTTCGTAGAATTCATTAACAAATCGAAGTCTGAAATGGGACTTTTATTGAGAATTGGTTATCGGTGAAAATCCTCTATTACTTGGGAATCGTAATTAGTACGTTTGATATTTAGCATGATGTCGCTAATATATTTAATATATTTAATATAACGTAGTATTGATTTATTACAGTATATTTGAACATGGAATACTGATATGCTGTTGGTAATTATCATAAAGTTGAATTATAATAATTACTATGTAGATTATTTCTTCGAAATAATTAGTAGTAACATTGGATTATTAATAGTAACAATCGAGTAATTTAGGTAATTTTTAATGTAATTTTTAAGTAGGTATAACAAAGTAAATAATAATAACCATTGTAATTTCATTAGAATATTTAGTCGATAAATGTAAAAATGGAAATCGAGGTTTGGATCAGCTGAATATTTAAAATTCTTTCTCTTAATGTTAAATTGTTTCCACAGGCCATTTTTTTTTTTCGACAGTGTTGATTTAAAATCGTTTTCCATATCTAGTATATTTATTAATATCACCATGAAAGTATAAATGTATTTTATTTTGCGGTATTAATCCTTATTTATAGTTGGTCGTAGTAAAACTCGTTTGGTAATGTTGCTTCCAATTAGGATTGTATTGGATCGGATTTAGAAATTTTATTAGCCTTGTACCTCAAATTCATTCAAATAATCCTATAATCTTTGATACGTTGCATATAATTTTAATATCGTATAATCGTTTGTATAATTTCAGCACCGTTTTGCACTCCAGATTCCTATGCACTTGTGGGAAATTTACTTTAATAATAATAATAATTTAGCTTTTGCGTTACTTAATTTTCGAATCTTTCATTTAATTTAATTTTATTGTCAGTTCTCTTCCTCTATCGGAGAGAATACAAAATAACAAATAAAATGAAATATCCGACAGGTAATTGTCATTCAACAATACTACTTGAGGTTTTTAAAAATCCAATAACACCTAACACGTGAAAATAGATGAAATATCCAAATATTCAATTTAATACCTCAAAATGCTCACAATTTTGCACGTAATTGTTTTAACAGAAATACAAATTTGCGTAAAAATCCAGACTGCTGCGAAACCGCGATAAAATGCCTAGACGACACTCTGTCGTTCTACACAATTTTTTCGTTGTGATTGTTCAATCTGCGGCAGCGCGATTTTTTGCGAGATTTTCCGAACCTTCATTGTCATTGTAGGATGCAAAAGGTTGCTCGCACGAGAGGAGCTGCTTTGCGTTACGCGTTTAAAAGACAGAAAGTGTCAGATCGATCAGAATTTACGTAAATAGAATTCCCGTGCCGCGTATTCATGCACCAAAGAACTGGAATGCCGTTAAGATATTCATTTTCCCTGAAAAGTCAAACGTGCCTCGCCAGCGGCCAAAGCGCTCTATGATAATTAGCTTTTAGATCTGTTTTCCATTTTACGAACGTCGCGATTTCACGAGAGCGGAGAGCGAAATTTTCGAATCCCGTCTCTCCGGTTTCGTTCGCGTTTCACATTCGTGTTTTCGTGTGTTTACGAAATTTTTAGATTTTCAGGTAAACAGGATTTCAGATAGAAAAAAAAAAAAAAACAGGAAAAAAATAGCGAGAAAGGATAGGTAAGTCTCGTCTGAAATTATTCGGACATTTAATTTTTGGACAAGCAATACGAAAATGACGTTAGAGAGAGTGATAATATAGATTCCATTCGCAGTGCAATTAAAATAATTGAAATAATTAAAATGGAAAATGAGATTTCTGTTATTTTTCTTGTTCAAATATGTATTTTTGGCATTACGCACCCGATTCGATTTAAATAATAAACGAGGCATTCGTTCGAATTTTTGGATAATCGTTTCACGTGGTTAAAAATAATTTTTCAGATCTTAACGGAGAAATTGCTTGCATTAAAAACAAAGTTTTGTAATTCACAGATCTTAAAATTAATCGATTTGACAAATTTTTCTTAAGAAAGAAAAAAAAGTAACTTTTAAATCAAACTAAGCAAACGATTACAACTGCAGGGAGAAAATAGAGCGTAAGTCCTTTCTTTTTTATTAATACTATGAGTTGAACTCTTCGAGAGTTTGAACTTTCTCTTGTAGCAAGTCGAGATAGAAAGCCAAACATTCGTGCAAGGGTCTTGAAAAAAAAAGAAAAAAAGATAACTCTCACCAGGTAAGTTCAACGTGCAAACATGAAAACAATAATGGTCCCATGTTAAATATGAATTTCATACTGGTTAAAGTTTTATTCCTCTTGATTGCTTGCAATCGCAGGAATTTGTTTAAAATTCTACATCTGAAATGAAATAATTTCCAAGTTCTGTTTCATATTTAGATTCTCAGTCAATTGAAATGACATATTTATTGTTTTTTCCCTTGACTGGCGATTATAAAATTTGTTGAAAATTGCACTTAAAATTTAGCAAAAATTTCATATCGTTGGAAATGAAATAATTTTCCGTTTTTTTTTTTTTGCAAGTTTTAAAGTACGTCAGATGTAAATAATAAAATAGATTTTATTCCTATTTGTGAGATAATTTTCAGACTGGGAGAATCGTTAAATAACTTACTGTTTTTTTTTTTTTTTTTAATATATTGCTCAGGAATAAAGATAAAAACGAGAGAGTTGGAATTTGATTTAAACGAACTTTTCAAAGTGTCGCGCCGTTTTTAAATAGTAAAATAACAAACGAAAAAAATTTAATAAATCGCCGCAATTTAGTAAATCACGAACGAGAGAGCTATTATGGTTCGTGAATTTTTTCGTGCGAGCGTTTGATATTTATTTTATCAAATCGACGTGGCAAGCTGTAATCTGATAACAATCATCAGACGTGGTCGACAATAAAAATGATGAAGTACCATTATTATTCTTTGTGGCAAATCTTTCTGATCGCCACATTTATTCAGTATTACGAAGAAATAATAAAATTTACTTTTTACAAATTATTATTATTCTACATTTTCAGTTTCCTTGCTCGTTATTATTTTATTTATACTGCTTTCGGATATTTTCTGGCTTTAAAACGTATTCTGAGCTGTAACAAAAAATTGCTGCGAATCAATTGTTACAAATTATAATTCTAGTACGAATTTACGTATTTCTCCACAATATAAATAAAATTCCCCGAAAGTTTCAATAGCCCCAGAATATCATGCGAATAACGTGGAAATTCACTTTCACATTTCACAGTTTATCTTCTGCAGATTGCAATTTTCCTTTTCTGCAAGATAGTTTACCATTTCCGGGGATTAAAATTTTCGTCTAAAATATAGAGCAAAATTCGCTTTTGTCTTGATGGAAATGTGAGGGACAAAAGAGAAAAAAAAAAAAAGAAAAGAAGACTCGAAATACATCGGGTATTCGTATCCGAGGCAGCGAAACATATGGATAAGTAGAGAAAGGTGTAAAATCGTGTGTTTTTATCGACCTGGCTCCGTTCTGCGGGAAAACTGGCGGCGTGCACACGCCTCGAAGGTAAAACTGGGTTAGATCGTCCGTAGGTGTAGGCGTCATCGATCTCAGATTCGAATTCAACGCGAAATTATTCCGCTTTCTGGATTATTCATGGCTCGACAGGCCGGCCGGTGGCCGATTCTATTCGAACAATGTTGCTCGATCGATATCCAGACATTAAATAGACAAATCTCTTTCTACTTTGTTGTTTGTCTTCTTCTTCTTTTTCTTCTTGTTTTATTTCTCCTTTCTTTTTTTGCTTCTTTTTTAAAACTCACGTCTTGCCCTTCTGTTTTTCAATCGTCGACGATTAAAAGCGTTTGACAACATCGGTACAATTATTTTCTTAACGTGGTTTTTTTTATCATTACTTTTTTTTCAAATGGATTGAATTTTTGGTTCATTCGTTTCGCGAAGGTTATTGATCTCATTATGTGATTGGGGATATGAACATTTTATGGTATTTTAGGATTGTATTTTAGTGTACAGTGATTTATTTTTGACGATTTTTTATGACTTATTTTGTGTTTCACTTGTATCGTGTATTTATTGAAGTTATTTCCGAATTAGTAGATTTAGTATTATTTATGTACCTTATCGGTTACTCTAGATTACGAATGTTCGTAGATTCATAGTTTTCATATTCGTATTTTCATTTAATAACTTCGTATTTTAGTAACTTTCCAACTTTGAAAATTATTTTCTTTTGCTAACAATAACTAGAAAGTTTTCAAATTAACTGTGATACGACAACTACCTGTCATAAAATATTCGTATCCCAATTACATAAATAGTTGTGAAAATTTTACGTATTGTAAAATGTTTCTTGTGAGAAACTGATCTTTATAATATTTCATAATTTAAAAGAAACTACAAAATGAAAGATTACTGAAAATGATACGTTCTGCTGCTGTGATAGCAGTGAAGGAACGTGTCTGACCAGCAACGATCCATTTCTACTTGCCGCTTACTCTCACTTGCTTTGTACGTATGTACATATCCTTTCGTTGTAGTCATTCAAATTAGTCTTTTCGTTTTCAACTTCAACGTTCATTGATAATTTTTCAATTTTATTATTTTAATTTATTTATTTTATATTATTATGTTATATTATATTATATTATTTTTATTATTTTGATTCACTTAGTAAAAATTCGTTCTCCACGCAGCACTGAAACAATCTTCATCGATCGAAATGTCACGAAATGCCGGTGCATTTGCAGTATTTCAGCGAGAAAATTATTACACTTTCACGCGGGCGAACAAACGAACGCAGCGTTTCTCTCTCTTTTTTTTTCAGTTGTTATGCGCGTGAATTTGAAATTTACCGATTTAATTTGGCTCGTATCAAATCCCACAGAGAGAAGTTACTTGGTAACTCGATTTGGGATTGCAAGTGAAATCGAAATGCGCGCGAGTGGTTATGGTATTTAGAATATCATAAATTTATTGTTTCACCCCGTAGAAATTCGAGTATTTGTCGAAGCTTTTGCGATATCGATAACTGCAAATAAAAAAAAAAAAAAAAAAAGTAACGTATTTATTACATAGAGACGCTGTTTTACGAACTGACGCGGGTATATATTTTTGCGAGATGTGTTCGTACATACGTAACGTATTCAAATTATCGAGTTGGCCGGCCGAGTTCAAATATCGACGAAAACGTTGACCTGGCCGAATTAAAACAATAATTTTCAAGTTCACTGACTTTGACCAGCGAGTGAACTTGCAACTCAAAACGATATTTCTTTCGCACCGATTCAATCGTTGCTGGTGTTCCACGCAACAAATGCACAATTATTTCAGTTAATATCATTGTTTGTTTCTCTCTTTGTGCGAAACGCACAACTGATACAGCGTTGTTTAATTAACTTTACGTACTTCAGGCGATGCAATTAACCTCTGGATAAAATAGTTATTTTATATTTTTCGATGAAAGAATGGATGTGTGGCTGGTAAAAGAAAATATAATTTTAATAGCAAAATTCGCTGAAAATCCTTTTGTTTCTGACGTTTAGTAAATTTATTTGTTATTTGTTAACAATGCGAAAATTTTCAAGCGCGTATTTTACAATATATAATAATTGTCACTTGCGTTAACATTTTCACAATTATTAGTAATTATAAGTTGTCAGTGTTTCGTTGTATAAAGTATTATTTAATTTTTCCAGTTTTTGGAAATAAACGTAACATTCGTCTTAAGATTTTCATTCATTTTCGGGATGTGTGTGTTCCTCTTCGACATTCGAGGACTATTTTTTTTTTGAAAGTAAAACTAGCATTTAGATTAGCAGTATTTCGTAAGTTAATCTCTTCTGTAACACCACGTGATGGAACTGTCTTGTTATTCGAGAAGCTTTTTTATTCGCCAGCTGCTTAATTTCGATGCCGCGAAACCGTAAGTTTGAAGCTGCTGCTCCTAATCTATCTTTAGAACCAACAGTTCTCAATTTACTTTAATCGAGAGGATCGCTCGCGCGGTGAGCATCTGGAACGAAGTTGTTTATCATTTTTTTGCACGTAGTTTCTGGACAAAATCGTTTCAGCTTCGTTTCGAATAATTTTTCAAAATCTGAATGTAGACTATCGACGATCTTTTTTTCTTGCTTCAGTTATTCTTAGCGATTCATTCGCCTTGGAAAAAATAGTCTCGTTTGCATTGTGTTTCACGAAATTCCGAGAAAATGTATTCTTGGCTAAGCCTTTAGAAAAATAGTTCTGTTCTCGCGTCGTTGTATTTTACGAAATTTCGACGGTGGTAGTAAGAATCAATCGTAGCGTATTTTTAGAGGTGGTTGTACGGCGTTTGGTGAGGATAGATCGACTTGGACATTACGAGTAAATCGACTCTCTGTGAACTTGACCTAAGTAGTAAAAGCGATGGTGAGTAATATGCCTCGATCTAGCCAGACTGTTTGATTTATCTCTCGAATTTTCTATGAGTCAGGGTTGACGGAAGGTTAGTCATCCAATATTACCAAGATGCTGAATGTTGATTATCTGATTCGACAAATTCGGGAAAGATTTATTCCCAGCGGCGAGAGAGATTTTAGGAAATGGAGCAGTTTCAGGTATTCGAAGGGAGGACACTCTTCTTATTGTTAGATCCTCCGTGATGGAGATTAATCATAAAATCAAGTTCAATAAAAATCTTCAAGATCAAATAACTTAGAAAATTATTTTACTTGCAAGTGCAATTTATTTTTGATTATTTTAACAATTTGAAATTATTTTCGTCCAGTTACAGTGCCAGTTAGAATTAATATTATTACAATTATATTATTTATTTATAATGTAATGTAATAATATAAATATTATTACACAATTTATACTATATTATTATATAATAATATAAATATTATATATAATTATATATTATTATTATTATAATTATACTATCTATAGTATATAATGTAATTTAATTGGAAAAAATATTACAAAAAAACAATATTTATTGAAATTTCTGAATTCACGAAATTTCAGGAAATTAAAGTTGCGTTTATAACGTTGCGTTAAATTATTGTTTGATCCTTCATTTTAATACTTCATTAATTCTCCTTTAACAACGATAAAATGTCGGGTCTTATGGTGTCGGTAAATCACTCAAATTAAATAGAAAAGAGTTAGTCGATAAAAGAGGGTGTCATCTTTCAACGAAACGACCAGGTCGATGAACGTCAAGGTAATAAAGAACGTTAGAATATCTGGAATGTTCAATCCCATTTGTCTTGTTCATCAAACGTAGATCATCGTCCAACCATCATTTATTCTCGTCTTTACAAAACCTTCTTTTTTTTCTTAATGAAGGAACGTTGAATGCGCTGGAAGCCAGTAAGACCTAGTTCAAAGGACCCATCGCTGAAAAAGACGAAAAGTTTTTTCGGCAAAACGGTCGTAAAGCTTTTCAACACGTGGCGAGAATTCATCGTGATAAAAACGACGTGTATTTGTTACCCGACAAAAATGATAATTTCTCATACATCTTCTTAAATCTCACTGCGTGTTCTCGTTTTTTCTTTCCTCCTCTCTCTAAATATATTACAAGCGAACAAACTGTTATGCTCGATCGGCAGTTAATAATTTTAGATTGAAGTTAGTTATTTGCTGCGGATATTTAAATTTCACGCGCAGAATTTCAAAATAATTTCTGATTCTTTCAATCCAATTGGAAACGTCGATCGACTGTTATATTTTTACAAATAAATTTCTGAACACGTACGAATAAATATAAATTACGCGTTTCGTCAGGACAATATTCGTTTATTTGCTGATTTTTACAGCAAATCGAGCCAGTTATAATTGTTTCATATATATATATATATATATATATAGAGCACATTACGCGTTTAATTGTCGTGATGATATTTATTTAATTTTTTTCCGACTGTCAAATCAAACAAAACTGTTTCTGTACGTAAATATTTTAAAGTGAGACTTTGAACTGGACTGTTTTTTCTGTTTTTTTTTTTAATGAAATTACAATGCTTCCAAACGTCGATAATTTCAGTCGCTATCTGTTTATCGTAGAGAGTCTACCAAGTTGGCGAAAGAACTCGATGGTTCGGTACAGAATGGTTAGTTTTGTTCAGCGATTCGATGGTTAAGGGCGAGAGGCAAGTGTTTCGTGGGAAGGCTAATGTCGACGAGCGAGCACACGAACACGGTTTAAGCACGTACAATGGAGATCGGTATCCGCGATGGCTCGGTCTCTCCACCAAGTCAGCACGCTTCTACTTCATTCGTTCAAATACGCCAGCGACAAATTTCGCCTTGCTTTCACCTCGATTCAAAGAGGACGGGGCTCTCGCTGAATTCACCGCGTATTTTCCCACGAATTTCCAACCAGTTAAATCTTGTACACGCCGAAACGCGACGATTCATTTGTCCCTGTCCCCGTTTTAACTGTCCGCGTACGTTCGATTATGGAACACGCCAAGTTCCTCTAATCGGAGAATTGCACAGCGTTTAAAAGTTGAAGGAGCCTCGGGCGTAGATTCGGTTCGTCTCGAGGAATTATCTGTTTAATACTCTGAGAGCAGCGATGTTCCATCGAAGCTTCGATCGGGTCGCATCGTGCTTAAGTATCTTGCGTCTGATATCTAGAGATTTGATTAAAGTGTTGAAATTAGCGACGAGTAAAGAATCGAAGTGCTCGAGTTGGAAGATTCGAAGCTGGTAACCACTTGCGCTGGTCAACTGATTGCGGACCGTAACGAGCGACCAAATACCGTATACGATAAATCGTCGCTTTCTTTTTGAACTATCGTCGGTACGATATATCACTGGATAGAAATGATCGTGAAGCGATAAATTTATTATTTACCTAAATATACTTGAAACTGAGTGAAATATTACAATTTTGGAACGAAAAATTCTCGACGTGCGTGGCAAGAGATTAATAAAGACCGTGTGTTTCAATTGAGGACAGGATTTTTAGATTGCACGTGTCACGTGCAAAATAATGTTTCAATTCATTAAATACGTGACAATGTTTCGATTGATGTATAATATAATGTAATTGAACAATTGTCAAAGTATCTTTTTGTATGTTTTACTTAGAATGGTAAACAATCATATGGAGTTGACATTTCATTTGTGCTCATTGAGAACATTCAAATATTAAGAGATTAATAATCAGATAAACATTGCAGGTTTTTATCCATAACAGCATGTTACAACGTGAAAGAGTTCATTTCTGATGTTATAGGAACATCGTCTATCATCACAATAATTCAAAACATATTTCACGTATGAAAATCACACGTGGAAGCTTCATTTAACGATCTGATTTCGAAGGAAAATTCAAGGCTCCAGTCTGAAATTACATTTAGATTCAAATAACGCAGACATTGAAATATTAGGACGTAAGAATTCTAATTGTCAAAAGCCTTAATCACGCTAATAATTCAGCATTAGCAAAAAAAAAAAAAAAAAAAAACGGACGAACAAAGTCCTTCTCAAGTGCTGCTCACGTGTCACAAAATAAAAGAAAAAAACAAAAGAAAAAATACATCATGGCATCTGTCATTCTGCTCGACTAAAAAAACAATCGCACCCTTTCGTTCAGCGAAATTGACGAACCGTTCTTTTACACTTTCAGAATCGGCGATACGCTCGCGACAGGTCGAACGAAATAGAAAAAAAAGAAAAGGTAAAACTTCCCTTCCTCCCCCGAGTCATCCACCCCCAGAGAAAAAAAGAAAGAAAGAGAGAGAGAGAGAGAGAGAGAGAGAGAGAGAGAGGAAATGAGAAGCTGTGTATTTCGTTTCTACCCATTTATGTTAATAGGCCGGGCCACCGGTGTAACCAAGAGAATTATTGCAACGGATAACGCCGTGTTTCTGACACGGTCGACATGCCACCGTTACTACGTCGTAACTTGGAATTGATTAACCCTTTAACTGATGGTTGCGTATGTCTGTTCGACGTACGGTACATTGTAAAAGCAGATCAATACACGGGTGGGTGGGAGAAATAGGGGACTCGGGTTTCGTTCATTCGACCAAGAAGCGTGTCTTCTTTCTAACTGGCTGGGACAATTGCTATCTCCGAGGAGTTTCGCTTTAGGGTAGCTAGCGGAGCCACGTCTCGAGTAATACTTGCGAGAGCCTCCTCCCTGTCTCGAGCTTCTCGTCCATTGTCAGTTTCGCAGACTTTAACTCCTCTTTTCTCTGTCTATCCTCGTTCCACCGCGCGCCGATCCGATCGCTTTTCAATTCAAGGAGTATCGGCCCGGACAGAGAGGACAGAGAGGACAGAACGATACTCTCTCTCTCTCCTCTTTCTGCAAAGAATCATTCGACTCTGCAGCTGCTTGCAAATTAAATGGTCGCTCGAAAGACAGATGGCTGGTTGCGGATGCTTCTGAATGAAATCGTTTTCGTTATTAACGTGGAATTTTGATGAACGTTAAATCCGTGATCAGGAGATTCACTGGTGGGCTGTAAATAGTATAGAGTTGTATTTCATTGAGATAATTCGCGACGTGAAGATTTTAAATTATTTGTTTGAAATTCCTCTCTCTCTCTCTCTCTCTCTCTTCACGCGATTGGATCGCTTTTCTTGTTTTTAATTGAAAAATTGCCTTCTCTCGCTCTGGTTGTGCCAATTAACTTTCAATCTTTAAACACGATTAAAACGTGGAATTTCAAGTACATAGAAATTCGCCAGCTTCAGCGGATAAGTCTATAATTGGGAAATTCAGTGGCGAGTCGTGTAATACACGGCACACGCAGCTAACGAGGCCCTTTGGTGTACCGTTTATTGAACATTTCCTGCATGTAACACGAAGTCTTTGTCGTCTCCTGTGTGAAATTAAATTTCCAATTTATCGCGACGAGAGAATCTTAGAAGCTTGTCAAAAGAGACAATATGCTGTTGCAGTGTAACGAAATTGCTATTGAAATGTAATATCTAGACGCGTAACACGCTTTCAGCTTGTAAATTTGCTCTTTCAATTCTTTCGTGAGCGTAACTTTAAACAGATTTAAAGTCGAGTATAATATTATAAATTTATTATCCACCACCGTGAACCTCGTGTTGAAGATATCTTTACGTACACGCGTAAAATTATGTATTTTGATATTAACATACGCTTATGATATTATGCATTGTACGACACGATTATTAACACGTTGATTGTCGCGCGAGTTTTATACTTTCATTGCATTAAATTCAATGCCAACGTTTAATTCTTGTCAAATGTTACACTGTGTTTTTCACCAGCTTTTATCTGACAATCTCTATTGTTTAATATTTTCCACCCAATGAAATTTGCTTTGTGTTAATCGCCTCGACGAAATCGAGTAACGTCAGTCATCGACGATTACAGTGACAATCAATCAACGTGACAATGATCGTGTTAAATATATTTCAAACGTTTTAAATATAATCATATTTCAATTTAAGCATCTGATGATTTCTTCAACTTGCAGTATATATTCTTTCTTATTTTATTGCACTGTCAAAGCGTGAGCTTGTTAAAAAAACAGAAAGAAGAAAAAATTGCGAGTGAGCTCCACAATAGGTCTCTCTGCACTCTCAGTAATCGTATTATCCTAGATTTTAATCCCTCGATGAAAAAGGAGAAAACATTGCTGGAAAAGATGGTGACAAATGCACGAAACCGATGAAAGATACATGTGTAACGATAAATGTTCTATAACGATAGCAATGTTTCAGTGTAAAATGTGTTGAATCTTTTCTCTCGTACATATCTGATGTTTAGTCACCATATGTGGGTATATATGTATCGATCTGTTAATCGCGGTATGTCGGTGTAATTAATTTACGTTACTTGTATGTGAAAATAGATCGGATTGAGCCGAGCATGTCTGCGAATTGAAAACGTATTTGGCAAGCGATTAGATGCATGTGGGAATAATTTTATGTGAAACGTACGTCATTCGTCTCTGTGTGATTGCCAGCGAGGCTGTATTTCGCCGATAGAATCGAAGAGGGAGGCGTGGGCGAAGAGATATTTTTTTCATAAGCAGCAATTAATCAGAACAAGCCGGGAGGGGGGGGGGGAACTTGGAGTAATTAAGGAGGAAACTCGAGGTAACCTAGGCCATAAATTTCAGCGGAATGTACGTAATACACTGGCTTTATGAAGCATCCTCCTCGCAGCTGGTTTTACAACCACCGTTTCAATCGAAATGAAATCGAAATTCTCTCTGGCGGCCCCTCGTGAAATTATTGGATCACGTCTAAATTTCAATTGCCTTGCGAATGAAGTAAATAAAGAATTTGCCCCGTTACGCTGCCATTCGTTCGAAAGTGTATTTTTCAAAAATTACGTAGCTCTCCATTTAACCCTCTTGCTGGTTGCGCGGACCATAACGAGCGACCAAAACCGTATACAAGTAATTCGTCGCTTTCTTTTTCTTTCGAACTCGTCGTTGTGACATCACTGGATAGAAATTATTATTAAAGATGTAATAAACTCGTCATTTGTTTTGCCTGGGTTACATTTAAATATACTTGAAGCTGGGAAAGTGTTGCAATTTCGGGACAAAAAATTCTCGACGTGCGTGGCACGTCGTTCCAGCGCAAGAGGTTAATCCCTCTCTGCGAGGGAATAAATGCACGTCGACGACACAACGACTTACTCGGGCGCTCGATTTATATAGATGTACAGTAGCAGGGGGGACAGGAACGATTTCCCAAACGACCATAGTCGTTATCGTCCGTTTTCGAGCATACTTTAGCGTCGGGTGGGAGCGGTGGGGATGGGAACTCGAACGTGTCGACGAGCACTCGAACTTGAAGCGGCGGATTTCCACGGATCCGGATGATCCGTGGAAATGTGACGGACGCGAGAAGCTTGCAGTGCTCCAGATCGGACTAACGGGATCCTCCCCTCTCTCTCTCTCTCTCTCTCTCTTTCTCTCTTCATCCTGGCCATATCATACCGTCTCCTCTTTTTAGTCGATGCGCGTATTATTTTCGCTTGTACTCTCTTTTTTCCTCTGAAGAGAAAACGAGAAAAAGAGAGAGAGAAAGAGAGAGAGAGAGAGAGAGAGAGAGAGAGAGAGAGAGAGAGAGAGACGGTAGAATTTAGGCACCGTGTATTTCCAGGCCGCTGACAATGAGAGAATTGATCTATCGAGCGCGTGCCAACCGAGCATTCAATGCAGTTTTCTTCCCGAGCCTTTCTTTTTGTCTACATTGTGTAGTTACAAACACACACACACACACACACACACACACACACACACACACACACACACAAAGAAAAAGAGAGAGAGAAGTGTATTACGACTCTGATTCGATAAAAATGTAGAATGCTTGCCAAAAAAAGATTTAGGGTGGACTTTTCGTTTTATTTCGAATTGAATTGGACGGCAGGAAATTCTTTCTTTTTCATTTTCTCTTTTTGACAAGAGTTTGTTTGGAATTCAAATCGAGCCGTGGTTTTTTAATTTCGTTGCACGGATACATGGTTGGCATTGGACTTTTTGAAAATGTCAGTTTCCTTTATTTCTCGCGTGAATTTCTGACGGCGAATTCGAACTGAAAACATTCAGTCTTATTGGTTTCTTGTTTCGGATACTTGCACGTCCAAATATTTCCGTATATTCAGTGTTCTAACATCCACGTTTGGAAATTCGATAAAAATCGAGACGTTTTATTATTTTTTTCTCGGACGAAGCGTAAAAGTTCGGAGTTCAAAAAATCGAAACCCAAGTCGAAGTTTCTTTACACGTTCACGAACGGAGAGGTTCAAATTCAAATTGAAATCCAAGACGTTCGTATTCATCACTCTCGTCAACACAATATTGTTCGAATCACCCCATAAACCTACCAAGGGAAAGAAAAAAAAAAGAAAAAAAAGAAGGAAAAGAGGCGGCTCCCTCGTAACCTGCCCCCCATAAAAATTCCCCCTCGGATTATGCACTTGGCGATTCGCCATCCGGTATCTGAAGCGATTCATCTTCGAGGCAGATTCCCCTTTTGAGACCCGAATTCACCTCCCGTCTCGCGGTAATACACGGCGTACGGACTTAGCAGCCGTAAAAATGTCCGGTCGCGCGATTGAAAATCTCGTCACGTTATCAGCCGGTGTTTCGAACGCCTCGCCTGGGGTAGTCACGAACAGGCCACCACGCGACCATCGAATCGTGTGGCATTTAAGAGGGAAAGATCGCCGCGCAATTACGCGCGAGCGTCACGAACGTGCTGCGTCCATCTCTCGGGCAATCAACGCCGCATCGAGCCGAGAATAAATCAGAGGGGATGATCGGAACCCGTTCGAGAGTGGTTTCCGCTCCGTTCTCTGCCGTATGAATTTTGCCTTAATGAATAATTGCGGTTAGGTATTACGTGCGAGAATATTTTCCGTGTTTCTGCGTGTGCTTGTCCGTTCCATGAATTTTTTTTTTTCTTAGAACGAATTACTAACGATGTGTTGATAACTGTCGATGCATTGTTAATAATTGCTGATACTATTAATGATTATTAATAATTGTTTGTGTTTTGTTCCGTGAATTTTTTTTAGAACAGATTATTAGTAATAGGTTAATAATTGTTAACGTTATAACTGTTGTTAGTGTTTGTTTTTTATCTGAATTTTTTAAGTAGATTATTCGTAACGTTGCATCCAGTGTAATTCTTTTATGAGAATTTCTGTGGTTTTCTACTTTCAGATATGGAAAGTAATTACACTGATTAAAAAATGCATCGTTTCGCGGTGTCAAATTTTCATGGTTAGACGAGGCTGTTTTGCATGTTACATTTTTACGTTAATAATGACGAAAATTAATTTCTCGAATGCACGAGTCTCTTTTTATTCTAATAAAAATAATCGCGGCAGTTTCTGTTCCGAAGTCTCGAAAATTCGCTTCACCTCTACATTTCCATTTTAATTTCTTGATTACAACTTACCCTCGGTTCTCCTTTAACCCTTCAACCGTGAAACGAACCTGCATTCTTTCTACCGAAAATTACGAAAAAAATTAGGTTCAAAGGATTAAAATATATATATATAAAGACATCGAGCTTTCAATTTGTGGAGATATATATACACATCGATAATTAAAGTTATATTTTTTAAATCTAAAATTCTCATTTTTTACAAATCGAACACGACCATAATTTCTTCAAATCTCTTTCGTTTGAGATACGAGTTTATATCCAGGAAATTCGTAGCAACATTCAAGGAGATTTGCTCGTGAAATTTCTCTGTTTGTTATCAAATTCGTTTATATATCAAATAAAATTGAAAAATATTTTTCACCCAGCGAAATCTTCGGAAATGATGAATACAGATATTCAAAATTATATTTTTGAAATATATTTCATCTTCTACAAAAGAACCGATCGTTGTTTCCGTTTCTTAAACAGCTCCTCCAAACGTTATCTTTAATTTAAGACAATGCAATTGCACATCTCCAAGGGGAATCGTATCAACATAGAACGACGGTCTGAACTGATGAAATTTCTCTATTTATACGCAATTATGGCATCTCTCTGTAGGCTGAAACCGTGTCGAATCTATATTTCAAACTCTCTGTAACATTTGTGTCGTAACTCAATCACAAAAATACCAAGTAATAACTGTTATAATAATTACTAATTGGTTCATTTAATTACCAGTTTCTACATTTTAAACTATAATATTTGTCTCTTACAGGTAAGTAAAATCACGACCACAGAGGGTCAAATGAAATTGAAAAGCACCTTCGACCATTTTTTAAAACACATGTCGAAATTATATTTCTCAAACGCGTTTCCCACCGCAACAAGCGTTCTGTGTTAAAAAAAAAGCACAAAAATACCAATCGATTCATTTAATTACCAGTTACTACATTTCAAACTATAATCTTTGCCTCTCGTAAGTCGAAATGAAGATTGAGAGTACTCGAACGAAATTGAAAAGTACTTTCAACAATTTTTCAAAATTATATTAAATTTATATAAATAAATTTCTATATAATTCACATGAAATTTCAACCAGTTTCGATACTCGAAAGTTATGTTTCTCAAACGCGTGCCCAGTCACAAACGAACGTTTGTTTGTCCCTGTTTGAAACAACATCTACGAACGTCAAACATCTTCAATGTGACGCAAACACATCGCAAACATAACCGTCTCCAAGCAGTTCGCCCGACGAATCTCCAAGCTGATGAAATTTCTCCGTTTACACGCAATTAAATGGCGTCTCTCTGTATTTGTCTGGAGAGAAGAGGTATCGATGTCAGGTTATTTTCTTAATGAGTCAAAGGCAGTGTTCCTTGGCCCCCTTTCGCCGAACGGGGGTCGAACGACGCAGTCGCTCCGGTAATGCAGTTTACCGAAACCGTTTCCCCTGTCTGTGACAAAATATTTGGCCGGGTCGCGAAGTTGTTGCGATAGTATGCCAACTATTTGTTCCTGTTCACCTGCTCGACTGCAAGTTCCCAACACCACCGTAGAAGGAGGCGCGTGATCCGTCCTCCTTCACTTTGCTGGGATCGCGTGCCCACATTCTCGATTGAGTAGCTTCTTAAGTTACGAAAATGACGCGTTTGTCGGATAATGCTGCACGCTGTCTTCGCTCGCATGAGTTGTCACGCAACACACTCTGCTTCAGTTCGGATTTGAACTCCCGTTTCTGTCCAATTCCCCGTGTTTGGGGAGCTTTAGTTTGGTAGACATTTCATTGCGAGTGTTTTATGGTTTGGTGTTATTGATAGCTGTTAAAATAGTTTAATAGTTTTTAATAATATTTAATATTATTTTTTAATAATTTTTATTAATATAATAATATTGTATATAATATTAATTTGTAATTTACAATAGTAATATTATATGATAAAATTTATTAATAAAATTTATAAATATTATATAATGACGGGTAAATTTCCTTTGCTACTTTGTCAGACAAAGACAAAGACAGTCGACGTTTCCATTTGGCTAGAAATTTCATTTTTACTTTTACCAATCGGGAAGAATCGCAGAGAAATTTGGCAACTATTTCATTCTTACAGTATCGTTTCAAGCACCACTGTACTCCATTTTTTGGAGACGGAGTGGAATTTATTCTATTTCTTGCGATTTACATTTATATTTATATTTATATTCAGTATAATTCCGGTATAATTTCTGTATAATCATAATGCACTTTGTTCTGACTTTTTTTCTAACATTCTGTTTCTTTCTTACAATCAATCGCTGGGCTGCGGAATTGATATCTTTGACAGCGTAATTAAAAAAATGAAACCCTCGGAATTTTACCTATCAAAAGTGTATTTTGAATGGCATATTTTATCCTGTGCGAGTTTCTTTACGAATGGAATAAAAATCTGTCCCGTTGATTGGACGTACTATTCTCCACGCTTTTCCAGAAACGCTTTTCTTGAAAATTCTAGAGAGAAGAGAAGAGAAGGGAGAGAGAGAAAGATCAATGACCGACGTCGTGGACACGACGTTCGCGGGGAGTCACGCAACACGACGTAACGTCGAAAACGAGTAAGCGAGTTACAGTTTCATCCAGGCGATATTACACATTACAATCTTGTGTGAAGTTGGCGATTAGATTATCCGTTAGTTGGCTGGCAAAGCTCTATAAGCTTTCGCCTCCCGACAACTGCAACGAGCGTTTCTCGCGTGGCACGTCTTCATGCGTGAGAGGCACGTTCCCAGCACGGTTTCCCACCTGTTTCTATTTTGTATCGAGCACATACAGGTACGAACGTTCTCCCGTGTGAACTATACTTCGCGATACTACACACACGCGCGCAATCGTGCAGATAGGAAACAATAGGAGGAAGTTTAATAATTCCATTATTCGCGTAACTCGATATTCTTCCCCCCCCCCACCCCCTACGTCTGATTAATTCAACGACAAAGGTGTAATGGCTTGGCTATGGGGGTTGTAACCGACTTGTGTACGCGTGTTTCGTGTACGGAGTTAGGGCTGTGTGAAAGCTGCAGCCAATTTCCGCTCAGCTGTGTCCTTTTCTTTTGCAACGTTTCGTGCAAGGGTGGACAATTGTGATATAAAGATTTTAGAGCTGAAAGTTAACAGACAATTGTTAACAGCTTTTTTTTTAACGAAGTTTGTGAAGAAACGAATCTTAAAAATTTAGTTGGTACTTGTAGAGCGACGGGTGTATAGTAAATTTCGTTAAAGACCGAGTCAGATCGAAAGAATTTAACCGGAGTCAATTTTTACCGAACTGTCTTTTGCCTTTGTAGTTTTCTATATAAGATTAAAAAATTATAGTAACAGCAAGAAGAGAAGATTTTAGAGCTAAAAATAACTGGCAGATATTTTGAACGAGTCGTTAAAATTTTGTTGGTAGTTGTAGTGTATGGGGGGTATAATAAACTTTTTGGAATATCAATAAAATTTTTTAGAGAGAGTTAGATTTGTAGCATAGTATAGAACGTGTTATTTCAATCTCTGGTTTGCAAACGAACTTCAAAATAATTTAAACACTTGTTAATAAATTTACGTATAACAATCTTAAACAATTAATGGGATAATTTTCGATAATTTGATTTTTAATTTAGTCTTGATTAAATTTTTCTTCAATAATATTTTTGCGTTCTGTACCATGTGCAGCACCATGAACATTACAATATTTATTGCATATAACGTGAGTGCAGAATATCGTTGATCTAGATCTTAAAATCGTGCATCTGTTAGGGTCACAAAGTATGAACGCCGTGCGCCATATTGCAGGTTTACGATACGCCAGTCGTTATTGCAAACCAAGTAGCAGGATGTTAGAAATTCGTGTAACCATAAGCCGGGCCATAGCGTTTTATCGTACTGAAAAATGTCACGACAGTTTTAATGTTTCAGTCTCGTTGTGTCATCTGATTGATTCATAAAGATTTTTCGCAACATGTTCCAAGCACCTGTCATAAATGCGACAGGAGAAAAGTTTCAAGATGAAAAGCTTTAAAAAGTTTGTACACTAATATAGAATTTAACGATGATTCAGGTTTTTGATTTATTTAAGATTTGTATTGTATTTGTCGTGTATTTAGTGTTTCATTCACATAAGATTCTAGACATTACAGACTCAGAACATTGAAGTTCCGTGTCTCTGAGCCTTATACGATTTTAAAAGTCTGACACTCAGAGCTTCCAAAGTTTAAGAATCTCAAAATCTTACGATATCAGAATTAAAGGCTCGAAGCTTCCTTTTCGAATGTCACGACTCTGGAATTCTAGCAAAAGGATTCAGAAATATTCCGTAGCTCTTGGATTTTCAAGCCTGCAGTGGAATTTCGTGTCAATTGTGCAACTCGTGACACTCGCACGGCAACAAAAATTTCTCTTTCCCTTCTTTGCCAAACGAAAACGTAAAATTCTTCTACAATACAGCCAGCGATGATGCACCGTCTTCACTTTGCCAACGACGTTCACGGTTTTCAACGCGTAAATCAAAGCGTCGAATCCCAACCAATTCCAAATGGCGCGTGAAAATAACCGAGCGGTTTGAAAACGGCGGTGCATGATCGGCAATCGCTGAACGTCGTGGCGATTTCACGGGTTGTTGAAACGGGTATTTCTTCCTCAACGTATGTCCACCCGTCTTTTGACCCTTTCCACTGTCTGGCTAATGCAATTTTAACGAGGCACAAACTCGGTCATATCGTGTTACTCGTCGCTCGACGGCTTGCACTGTTACACAACGGTGGTCCCTTTAAACTCGTGACTGACGCTCGATAGTCCACCGCCGAGTTGCTTCAACGGCGATCGATTCTTGTCACTTCCGGTCGAGGAAATCGACACCCCTCCATTATACCGTCCGCGGACACAGGAATCAATGTGTTGTTTCGTTGCACGGGGGCTAGTTTCTGCCTCTCGAGTCGAAGAGACGTGCGCCAGGGTTGGGGGGGGGGGGAATTAGGGTGATAAGGCTCGGATTTATCGGTTCGAGTCTCGAAAGCGAAATCGCGATTACGTGGACTGTTCTGTATAGTAATAGTGATTTTTTATTTTTTTTTATTTTACTAAAGCAGTACTTTTGTTTGTTGTTAACCTCCTTGCCACGCACGTCGACGAATTTTTCGTTCTTCAAATTGTAATATTTTCTCAGTTTTAAGTATGTTTAAGTGAAACAAAATAGGCAGAGCAAATAATAATTTTATTAATTCTCAATAATTTATATCCAGTGGTACCGTACCGACTAGTTCAAAGAGAAAGCGACGCAATTATTGCGTACGGTTTGGGTCACTCGTTATGGTCCGCAGTCAGTTGCCAGCGCAAGTGGTTAAATTCCAGTATATTTTCTTCTCAACTTGGAAAAATTTTATCAACGACAGGAGAATATGATCAAAATAACGATATAAATATGAAAAATAATCGAACAGCAAGTGCTTTTTTTAATAGCAAAGTATTTAATAGGAAAGTTTTTAATAGCAAAGTATATAAGATTCTAAGTGATAGTAAATAATAAAATATTTTTCATTTATTATTAATCCTAGTGTATCCGCGTATCGATTCGCTTTCCGTGAGTGTGCGGAACTATTCTGAATAACACAGTTTCTCGTTTTTTTCATTTTTGTTTCTCTCTTTCTCTCTCTCTCTCTCTCTCTCTCTCTCTTTCTTTTTTTATTCGACCACGTGAAAGGCATTCTCTACAAGTGGCGTAATCTAAAATTGACCATCAAATGCTTAACAATTTTTCAACGTTTCAGCTTTGTTCCACCGGAAGCGCAGTCTCCTGTCTCTTTCAGGAAAATTAACCGTTAGTCTTCTCTTTGAACGAACGTATCCGCAAACGAACTTTTTTTTCTTCTTTTTTTTTGGTAGAAAACTCGCGGAAAATAATTTCTGTTAAAATGTGAATATCGTCTGCTGAAATAAAGTCCCTTGGGATGTGAATATTCGAATTACCCAATTCTCTGGTAAAATTTTAATTGAAGTTAATTGCCGTTCACAAAGAACGTTTAACAACGTTGAGAATTGTTCTTAAATCGTGGTTCTGAATAATATAATCTTCAATTTACCACAATGATGACGATCTATTCTTTTCAAGTAAATTCACAAGTATTTTAATATTCGAAGATTAGAATGTACCCTTTCTGCAAGATTTCAACATTTCGAGTTTGATAATCTCTACTCTACGCTACTACGTTTGTTATAACATTTGCTTGATAATTATATCCATAACTATTGACATAAATTTATTACAGAAATTTCCTACTATTAAAAATGAAGTGCAGATGCAAAACCGTTCTTTCACAGCAATTGTTTCATCACTCGCGTGCATTTCTTCAGTATTATAATCGAATTCAAATTTTTCGTCGTTAGATCCTTTGTTACGTAACCGTTATCGATCACCCTAGAGAGTATTATAACCAGAGAAAGAAAAAAGAAGAAAAAAAACCACTCGTGGAAATCGTTCCATTGGACACGGTTACGTAACATGGTTGAACATGGTTGAACATGGTTGAACACGGTTGTCCACCGCAGGATGCACGTTGCGCAACCGATTCGTCTCTCGATTCGATCGATCGAAGCGGTTTCACCGCGTTCGATCACGCTTTTCTCTCTCTCTCTCTCTTTCTTTCTCTCTCTTTACGAAGAGCATCCTGTCCAAGTGGCTCAAAATGAAATACACTCTTCCTCTATCTCTCGTCTAGCTATGGTCGTGATTACGGATTCGAAACGAAGCCCTCGCCCCGATATTGCGACGGCGCGATAAGGCGTTATTGCCGAATTGCTGCGATATTGCGATCCACTCTTTTCATTATTCCTTTACTACGGTTGCAACGTGTGCGAGGGATGGGCTCGGCCAACCTCGTTGGTGATGGACTCTCTGAAATCTGTTCCATTCGCTTCAGGAGCGTTTCATTTCGATTTGTACGCGCGTACTTACGTACGGTGGGTTACGAAAAGTGTTTGCACGTGCAATTTGCAATTCCACGTTTTCATTTTCGCGGTATGAAATTTTCATGGGAACACGATCGCACGCTGTAAATTCAGCGTTAACTTGGAATTAAGCGACGCGTGCAAATACTCTCTGTAGACCACTTTTGTGTTTGTGTATTTATGGTTAGACGTTTTGGAAATTTTCCGATTTATTTTCTTCCCTGTGCATTTAATCTGTTAATTTGTCAGTCTTCTTTTATGAAATTATCGCACTGTAAAATTCTTTGGCTGTTGGTTTACAATATGACATAAAATATAAAATAATAATGAATATATATTAATTTTAATAATTTTAATAATATATAATAATTAATATAATTTTTTAAAATATAATTTAATTAATAATTTACTATGATATATATACATATTTAATATTGGTTTAATACAGGTATATATTATATGAAAAATACATATGTATATTATTTGTCAATGTTACATATGCGTATCACATATGAACATTAAAATTTCAATGGATCGTACAACTTGCACCATGCAAAACAGGACAGGCGAAGCAAATTTTCATTCAAGTTCCACTTATCATTCTCATTCTCGTGAATTTTGTATAGTGCTGCTTCCACTGACTTACAATTCCGCACAATCTCTATAAAATATAACACACATACACGTGTACCTAGATATTTTCATTTTTTCGAGTTTACACACGATTTTTATGCAACCATATTTCTTCCAGCTTATCGTTCCCGTGCATTTATCTTTTTAATATTATTTCACGTAACTCGTATAGCAAACGTTACACGCCACCGTAGCAACATTGTAAGACAATACTGCAATATTAACCTTCCAGCCACTTTTTTTCTACCGCCGGCAAGATACCACCATAGTAGCGTAGGGAAATGAAAGCTGTTTAGTACGGAAGTATGTTTCTCTGTTCTTCAACGAGCGTGAGATCGATATATCGCACCCTCCCCTCCTCCCACCCTCCCCCTAGGCTAATTGCACCGGCAACTTTTCTTCGTTTGCACGCTTGCGTTACGTACGATTTCGCTACACGATATACGTGTAATTACTTTTTCTTTTTTTCTCTCTCGCTCTCTCTCTCTCTTCCTTCTTTTTATGAGAAACGACACGAAAAAGTTATCTTTGTGAAAACATCGAACGAGAAAGTATATCGGCCACTTTCGAACGGCGTACTTTTCGCGTTACTTCCGTCCTATTACGCAACTGCTATCGAGCGTCAATTACGAGCAGAAACGCC
This sequence comes from Tetragonisca angustula, assembly GCA_036937485.2. NCBI lineage: Eukaryota > Metazoa > Arthropoda > Insecta > Hymenoptera > Apidae > Tetragonisca > Tetragonisca angustula. Next base: position 34,163 of record JAWNGG020000280.1, on the reverse strand, counting down.
CTCTCTGAATCTTAAACGATCGTTCGAGCGAGATAATCCACTCCCTGTATTACGGAATATTCAATTGAATTTCTATCTCTTTGGATTTTTCACCGAGTCGACGACGAGACCTCAACTGTTTGAAAATTTCGTTTCGAATCTCATTCTCTCGATCGGGGGAGGGGGGGATTATTTTGGGTTCGTTCACTATTTGGAGTTTTCTTTTTTTTTTTCTTTTTTTCTGATGGCAAAAATTTCACTTTGCAGAGGACTGCCTACTAAGGCTAGGGAACCTGAAGAGTTTTATTTATTCGCGAAGTAAAGTGGTTGTTCGTGAAATTTTATTGGAAACTCGCTGGCCAAAGTATGAAACTTGTATCGCAGAAATGAAAATTTATGATGCGATACAAGCTTTGATTTATTTATTTTTTTTTTTTATTAAAAATCATTCAAATCTATAAAAACTCTATGAAAAACTACAATTTATTCATTTTGACAACTTTAATAGTTAAATAAAGAAACATTCTTTTTGACTATGTAAGGGTAAGGCAAACAGCCTCGGTGTTTTTGTTCAAATAGATATTTTTATCCATATATTTTTACACGCATGTTTAATATGAAATGTAAACAAGTCGGAGATTATAATGAGAAGCTACGTACGTATGATAAATTAATCAAATTTTTTTTTTTTGGATCAGATGCAAATGTTCGCAACACTTAATAATTTTTCTTTGTCTAATAATTTAATATACTATATTTTATACGATAATATTTTCATTAGAATACAAAGTAAAATGATGCGACTTAACTCAAACTGTTGTGCTTAATAATCCATGGAATTTCTACGTTCGTGATCTAATCTTGAAACTTTGACTTCCGGCTCGAATGATCGATTGAAACACGAACATGCATCGTGGTAAAGACCTTCTATCAGTCAGCCATTAGGCTATCCATACATCTTCTATAAATCATTCCTTTTTGCAACGTCTTTCACGTTATCCATATATTTGTTTATAAGATACATCATAAGATCTCTAACCTTTAACTTGATTTAGTTTAACTGGAGATGGATTTGTATTTATTTCATAATTACTGAATTAAAATTTTTTATATATATATATAAAATATAAATATATATAATATATAATATGTAAAAGTTAGTAATTATGAAATAAATACAAATCCATCTCTAGAATATATATATATATATATATATATATATATATATATATATTCTGAAATTAGCTTGAAATCTGACCAATTTAAAATTAAAGATCATCATCGTAGGAACTATGTCATCGTACTTTACCAACATGGGATTAAAAATAACACAAACTTCAAATTCGTAGTTTAATGGTTACTTTATTGATAGAAGATCGAAAGTTTAAGAAATTGCGTCCCCTTACGTGATATTAAAAATAAATTTAGCAAGCCTCAGAATCAGAATCATTTATCGACGTGTCGAGCATTAAAAGCAACGCGAACTTCAAGTCCATTCCACCATAAAAAAAATTAGTAATCAGTGTTCAAGTCTAAAGTACAAGGTCAAGCGTGAGAAAGTTGAAGAGCAATTGTCGTCGAAAGCTCGAAGAACAATTTCACCAGCCTGAAATGAAAGATAACCATCAGGAATTATCGCCGAGTTTCAGGGATTGCTCTATCCTTGACATCAGATCGAAGATGACAATCGCGAGAGGATTCGAGGCAAGCGTGAAAATGAAATGGACGTGGAAATTCCATCGTATGCGCTGAGAGCATAGTCGTCGTTTATCCGGCTTACTTACATCGGTCCCTCTCGGTGTAAACCGCGAAGAATTCAGCGTATTCGGCGAGTTCGTTAAAAGAGTACATCCGTTTTATCCACCGCGAACGTGAACAGTGGTCGCGTTTGTTCCTTTTTTTTTCCACCTCCCCCTCCTCCCCCCGCGGAGAAGTATGAAAAGCTTCTGTCGGCTGGTTCGAGCCTCACTTTTCCAAGTTTCACTTTGTGACGCTGGCGAACTTCCATCCGGTCCTCCATTGTGGACGCCCGGTTACGGGCTGGCGGGGAAAACGCGGTCGACGTGACGTTAACCGTAAAATTTAAGCAAAAGGACCAGCGTTCCTCTCCCGTTGAAAGAAACGCGGATTTCTCTTCTCTTCCTCTCTCTTTGTCTGTTCCTCTCTTTTAACCACTTGCGCTGGGCAACCATTACAGATCGCGGACCATAACGAACGACCGAGCCGTACGCAATAATTCGTCGCTTTCGTTTTGAACTCGTCGGCACGATATCACTGGACAGAAATGATTGGGAAGCGAATTTATCATTTGCCTTGCTTATTTTGTTTTTACTTAAATGTACTTAAAACTGAGAAAATATTGCACAATTTTGGAACAAAACGATTCACGTCATTCCAGCCAAAGAGGTTAAGGTAACGTGACATTTAGGAGTCGAAGACTTATGCATAATTTTGTGGCGTTCGGATTTTTCAACGGAAGTTTCGATCATTTTTCGGCACTCGTGATCGATTTAATTGTAATTATCATTACATGTAAAATTAGGTCGCTTAATTTCGGGCTGTTTGATTCGACGATCTCTCCGATTTTTGTCGCACAGAATACAAATTAAAGGAAGGTATTTGAAAAATCGAATGTCCTGACCTAACATTTTATTACTATATAATTATTTTACAATAACTATTATTTTTACTAATAAATATTTACTATTTTACAACAACAGACTTGTTTGATGGATAATGACAAAAGAATTTGTAACAATCGTAGATAGCACGGTGTACTTGTTTGTAATGTAGCACTCGTAGTTAACACTCGAGGAAACAGAAAGAGAATTTATCATCTGTATCGCGCGTGCTCGAAGCTGGTTAATCGTTTTACATTCATTTTCTTTTTATCCTGTTTGAAGCTTCTCCTCGGTCGTTTTTTGTTCTTCGCCGAGGACGTTCAACAAGCTCTCCCCAGCGAAATTTCACGGACCATTTTGGATCGTTTGCCTCGCCGCGAGTTAGCCATCGTCCCGTGCAATTAAATTTCCGCAGGATCGCGAGTGTCCGCAAAATTTTCCACGTAACTCGCATTTTTCCCCCTCGAGCAATTAATCCGCGTGCCCCGGGGGAGAGAATCGTCGTACGACTCAGCATGAAATATTTCCAGACCATTTTCCAGAAGGAGAGCACGTTTCAAGTCGCTGAAGGGAATGATTGCACTCTTGTCCATCGTTATTATATTTTCGAGCTGTATCCACGTATATCGTATTTTTCAATTGTTCTTTCTGCTCTTTCACGTGGTTCGGAAATATGAGCAGAAAAATGCGCAGCGTGCCGTTTCGAAGCCAGATCTCAGCTTTTACAAGAGGAAATATTTCACGAAGATTTCTAAACTTTGATTATAAGCGAGTATAACCTAATGCCAGTAGAGATTTCTTTTTATCATTCTGTGTCAATTTATTCGTGGCAAAAATAATTATTAACGTGATAATTCGTTCTAATAAATAAAATTGAAATATAATTATGATATTTTACTGTCTTGTTTTTTCTGTTTCTTTTTTCTTCTCTTTTAATAAGAAGTATTTAATTTTCAAATGTTTGTAGAGAGAATGTAAACGGTATATTTTCATAGTTTTGATGCTGATCGTAAACTCTGCGCAGTTAATTAAGCTCCGGGCTAGTTTGAAACAATTAACTTGAACTCGTAGGATTACCGACACCGTTACAATTTCCCTTGTTCGTTTTGGATAATTAGATTCCGCTGCGACGGGCATAAATTAAAATCACGGCACTCACGGTACATTTTCTCCCTTTGTTCGCAATCTTATTCGGATCATTTATTATTGTTATTTTATGCGTGAACAATCACAGGTGAATAAAATTGCAAATCTGCATCGTGGCAGTATGTCAGTTTAAAATTTAAAATGTTGTGCTTGTATTCCTTATCGTCATTTCGTCATTGTGTCAATTTTTTACACGGGGTGCGTTCTATCGTTCGAAGTTTTTCTTTTTCCGTACGCGATTTAATTACGTTTTGACGCCGTTTAATAAATTCGAGGCAGAAAGTTCCGAAAATGTAGTTAAATTTAAAACGACGGAGGTGAATAAAATTACAAAATAGAATGGAGACAAGGGTCTTTCTCTTAATTGGATGTGACTTTAATTTGGGAATGGTACGCGACGACCGGATAAAATTTCGCGATGCGAAATTTAATTCCCCGCGATATTTCAAAGCGTTTCAAGACATTTCAGGACTTTCCGGAAGGGGTATCCGTTACGATGAAAGTAATTTCCACACGTTGCGCACATTCTCGTCACAGAATTTGATTTAAAATTCCAAGAAACGTTAACTCGGTCTGATATAAAGTTTATAATGACGTGATGCTATATTACAACTAGCTAAAACGCACAGTGTGCCTCAGGATCAAATTTTATCGTTGTATCTTGTGGACGTGTTCAAGCAAAAAGGCGCTTATTAATCATTATGTAAATTTATGAATTTTAATGAAAAATCTGGGGATAAATTAAATTGAAAATGACGTAAGAATAGTTGATGTAATAGCGTCGATTCGTAACAATTAAATACATATATATATATATATATATATATTCGTAACAGTTATAAATATATTAAATTAATCAAAGTTTAATTATCGCGTCTGACAATAAAACAATCGAATATCGAGCTTATATATATATATATATATAAAAGAAAGTAAAATATACAATTTTTCAATTTAACCTAATTTAATTTACCAGAAGCCTGAAGCAATTTATCCGCCACGGCAGCAACCAATCCCCCCCTCCCCTCCCCCCAATCAATTTTCCTCGACCATTTCTACAATGTTCTCGTTAAAATATCGAGTCGCTTGGAAACTCGTACGAATGCGGATCGATAAGTTCTTCAATGAATTACAAAAAAAAAAAAAAAAAAAAAAAAAAATGAAAATGAAAATGAACAGTGGCGAGGCAAAAAGACGAACCACCTCCCCCCCCACCCTCCCCCCTCGTTGCCTGGCGGAACGTTGTGCTTTCGTCTCGACAGTGCTTGAAACCGCGCGTCGAGCGGATAGCGCGAGCGTTTTAACGAAACGGACGATGGCTGAGAGAGAGAGAGAGAAAATGTCGAGTGGGGTTTCGTGCAGGGATAGAATTGAATTTTCAGCGGCGGGTTACATCCCCGTCGGGGCAGGCAACCGGCTCGATACAAATTTATACGGCCGCGGAGTCTTGACCCAGAAATAAACGCGGTGTCGTATCACCCGCGTGCCGCTAAATCACGGGAGAGGGTTGCCGGAGAAGCGTAATTTGAAAGTTGTACGCGCCCGTTTAAAAGGGATTTGCATGCTTGAAACATGTCGAGGTGAGGGCAGAAACCCGATATAAAGTCTTCCGCCAGGCAATCTCGTTTCGCAGTTTCGGTTAATTCGACGCGTGGTTTTTAACTTCTCCAAGTGTGGAAGCTTCCGACGGCGGGAATCTGCGAGTAGCTGCGCGATATGTACGAGGGGAATACGAGCAATCCGATAATATGGAAAGGCAAGGAGAAAATACGATGGAAATATGCAGGAATATATGTGGAAAATGTAAGAAATACACGAAGTGCACGAGTGAAATTTATTTAAAACATATACCTACAGTGTATAAAATGTAAGAAACATACGAAGTATAGAAAGTATTGTATAGAATATATAGAACACATAAATGTAAAATATAACTTATATAGAATATAAAATAATAATAATACAAAATATATATATACATAAATATAAGAATATAAAATAATAATAATACAAAATATATATATATATATATATATAAATATAAGAATATAAAATAATAATAATATAAAAATATATATATATAAAAATATAAAATAATAATAATAATATAAAAATATATATATAAGAATATAAAATAATAATAATACAAATATATATATATATATATAAGAATATAAAATATATAGAACACAAAAGAAAGTTTAAAATTGGTATTTATTTCTGTGTGATCTTACATATAACTCATTTCTTTCGATGATCTTGCACAACATCGTGCGTGATAGTATCTCAATTCTTTGCACAATAACATTAATATTTATCTCACGATGACTCGAACACGCCGAATAATGAATAATTTCCAATCTACCGAATCGCAGGCCACGAGTGTCTAACCGAATAAAACAAAGCGTAATTAAATTACCTTAATTTCCGAATTAAACGCACCTGTGAGGCATTGAGCGTGCTTGCGGTGTGCTCCGCCGCAACAATGAAACAGACGTTTTCGTTTTGTACATAACGCAACGCCGTGACGACCAGAGGTACGAAAGCGCAGTGTAAAGTGTCAGAGTGAATTTCCGAGGCGAAACGTCTCGAATTGGTTGTTGAACGGCCGCTGACAAAAATTCGGCTCGGTCGTTAACGTCCCGGTAGACGGGCTTTCATCTCTAATTGCTTCGCGCGGATGTATTTTTAACAGGTGAATTGGGGCTGAATAATATATTAACGCCACGTCGGAACGTTTAATCTAGAAACTTTCTCTGTATCCTGCCCTCGGGGCTCCATTCGCGGAATTACATTATTTAATCAAACTTGAGCGGAGTTGGCTGATACTCTTGCCTCCGTCTTCTCCAACAGCTCGTTGTCCCAGCCGTTTCTCCTCTCCTCCGCGAGCTGCCCTGCGTGCAATTAGCATACTCGCGGGAAATCAGCGTACCAACGCGCCGCCTTTAACGAGTTTATCTCTTGTTAAGCTGCCTTTTTCTTCTTTCGTCCACTCCCTACGGCGGGTTCCGCGTGGAGATCTTCTGCTGATCTCTCACCTAGTTTCGTCTCGAATGTTTTCGAGCGTTTCGAAGCCCGGAATATCCGCTCGAGCTTGGCTTTTACTTGTCACTGTAAATTTTGAAGCGGCGTGCATGCGCCATTCGTCATTGGGATACTCTGGGAGAAGTAGCTTTTCTTTTTTTTTCTCCCTGTCGATAGCTTGCTTTCATCATTCGTCTCGCGAGTATTTGTTTCTAAGTATCTTTGAAGTCTCATATGAGTGTGCAAGTCGTCGGGAGCAATTTTTGTTATTTGTTTATTTGTTCATTCTTCACGGCTAAAGAAAAATATCCATTAGTGTAGAAAGTGATACAATTGTAAAAGTTTTTTTTTTAAATGTAATGAGGTATGAAGACTGAGTGGAAAATTACAAGGAAATACTAAACAATGAGCGTTTAAATGAATGATGTAAATGAATGGTTAAAAACATCGATCAAATAATGTGCATTATTAGCGTTAATAAATATACGATTGTACGGGTTATAAAAGCCATAACATGTTCGATGTGTAACAATTAAGAATGACGTAGTGATCTGGAATGAACATTGAGTTTAAACATTTCAATGGTACTCGGGCACGAGATCAGACCATTGAATATCCTATTGACAAAGACCAAGTCAGCTATTTTCCTGTGCTGTTCAAGTGTGGCCAAATTTAATTTGGTTAGAGCGTACTCGTAATTATGAGAATATCTAGGAATAGAATCATCACTATGACAAGCTGCCAAGCGTAGAAATTTGTGTCGTGGTCTTTCAAGAGCGACAATGTAAACAGAGTTGAACATTATTCGAATAAAATTTTATTCGAATAACATTTCGAATAAATTCTTCGAATAAAATTTTATTCGAATAGTATTTCGAATAAATTCTATTTGAATAAATATTTCGAATAAAATTTTATTTGAATAATACCCAACTGTGACTGCAGGGAGGAGGCCGTGAAGCTGTTTCTTGTGAAACCTCGAAATAATCAATTTGGTATACAGCTACATTTGTTCACCATTGAACTCCGTATAACGAATAAAGTCATATTCGAATAATCTTTGTTCGAATAAAATCGTTATTCGTAAGTAACAAATAATTTTCCCTCGAATAAAATCATTATTCGCAAATAACGAATAATTTTCCTTCGAATAAAATCGTTATTCGTAAATAACGAATAGTTTTTCCTCGAATAAAATTGTTATTCGTAAATAACGAACAGTTTTTCCTCGAGTAAAATCGTTATTCGTAAATAACGAACAGTTTTTCCTCGAGTAAAATCGTTATTCGTAAATAACAAACAGTTTTTCCTCGAATAAAATCGTTATTCGTAAATAACGAACAGTTTTTCCTCGAATAAAATCGTTATTCGTAAATAACGAATAATTTTCCCTCGAATAAAATCGTTATTCGTAAATGACGAACAGTTTTTCCTCGAGTAAAATCGTTATTCGTAAATAACGAACAGTTTTTCCTCGAATAAAATCGTTATTCGTAAATAACAAACAGTTTTTCCTCGAATAAAATCGTTATTCGTAAATAACAAACAGTTTTTCCTCGAATAAAATGATTATACGTAAATAGCGAATAGTTTTCCTTCGAATAAAATCGTTATTCTTAAATAACGAGTAGTTTTTCCTCGAGTAAAATCGTTATTCGTAAATAACGAACAGTTTTTGCTCGAGTAAAATCTTTATTCGTAAATAACAAATAGTTTTTCCTCGAATAAAATCGTTATTCGTAAATAACGAACAGTTTTTCCTCGAATAAAATGATTATACGTAAATAGCGAATAGTTTTCCTTCGAATAAAATCGTTATTCTTAAATAACGAGTAGTTTTTCCTCGAGTAAAATCGTTATTCGTAAATGACGAACAGTTTTTCCTCGAGTAAAATCGTTATTCGTAAATAACAAACAGTTTTTCCTCGAATAAAATCGTTATTCGTAAATAACGAACAGTTTTTCCTCGAATAAAATCGTTATTCATAAGTAACGAATAATTTTCCCTGGAATAAAATCGTTATTCGTTGTTCGAATAAAATATGCCCAACTCTGAATGTAGGTATTGTAGTATGGTGACCAGATTAGCGGTATTTCAAGATAGGTGCAACCAATGTGCAGTAAAGTAATCGTAGTGCGTCGAAATGATTGAAATTTGGAATTTCACGTCGATCACACGGTTGGCGAGGATGGTTCGTGGATTCGTTGACGCGGAACAAACCGTGAAACCGCGCGAGCAAGTGGATTGGGTAGATCCGACGCTTGGGTCCAGGCTTCTGCGATCGAAAGATCACGAGGATCACGAGTGACTCGATTTACGACGAAGCTACATGGCGCTACAACCAGGTTATATGGAAACGACGATTTGATGGCAGATCAATCTTACCGAAACGATTTACGAACGGATAGGCAGACGCAGATGAAATATAACCTTTCCCCCTCGGGCTATCGTTCGTCGCCCATTAATAATCATCGCTACGTTTCCAACACGTGTTTCAATTTATTTCTACGTTTTTATCGCACATTTTTTCCTCTCTTCGCTCGTTCATCTCGTTCTCTTTCACGAGTTGTGACATTGTGATTTTATAAGACGCTTATATCTGTGGATTGCATTTTTCTACACACTTGCGGTGCAACGAGTTTTCTTTTAACTATGATTTCACTGTTTGATCGTTTGAGTGCCGGGGGCTATTTAAAACATCGTGTTGGATTGTGCTCGTGTTCTTGGCGTAACTGCGAAAAAATACTGACGGGAGAACATACCGAAAATCGCCGATTTTGACGAAATTTGGCATGAATATAGTTTTCGAAAAAAATATTTGGGCCGTGCTTTTTTTTTATAGGCAATGGTCAATGTTGAAGGGGTGAAAAGTTGGGGGTGTGAAAGATATTTTTAATAATCTATTCTATTTTAAATTCTATTTTAAATAATTTTTAATAAATATCTCGGAAAGATTATTGAAAATACCGTTTTGTGTGTAAATTGACCATGTTAGTGTTTTTTAACGACGAACTTAATGGTTTATACTGTTTTGCAAAGAACCTTTTGTTTAAACAGTGTATTTAAAAAAAACCGTATTTTTCGCAAGTTTTTCCAAGTAAATCTCAACAAATTTTCTTGAATATGTGCTTACGAACACTATGTGTTCAAACACAAATTACGGTTAAAATGGAATCTTGTTTTTTGCATTGTAAAAAGATTCGTTATTTTCAAATCTTTCTGAACGTGCAGAGCACGATGTATACTAAAATTGTTCTCTGTTCGTGAAAGTGTTTTAATATGTTAAATGTTGATATATTTCAGTTTTGAAAAAAGCTAGTTCTGATTTTATAGTTCCTTTTTCTTTTTTTTTTTTTTTTTTTACTATAAATTAGATAAAGTAAAAGCCGCCTATTTATGCTCGTGGTTTAGGTTGAATCGAGAAGAAAGTAATTAGGAGAGGAAAGCTGCGGTTTGACAACGATATGGCGCTATAATCGAAACCGAACAGCGTGATCGCGCTGCATGGCACTGAAAGCGAGGTCGACGTCAAACGAAGAGTAACAGAAGGAAACGTTACAATTTAGGTTTGTCGTCAGAACTGGAATAGTATCAATTTTATTTGCAAGTTTTCTAAAATATTCGCGAAGTCTTTTGGCAAGCTGAAACACTATCAATTTGTTTCTGCCTGCGTGAAGCTATCTTGTTTCTTTCCCTTGCCCTTTAAATTCGACTTGTAACGCGTGTACTTTGTTCTCGAGTTTTATGCAGCTCGCATTCTATGTTCTCTTTGACCATAAGGCTGTTTCGAGTTTCATTAGATAAAACTGAGACGAAAGCATCGCTTTAGTCTGGTCACGTCTATCAGGCAAGCGTGGTGGTAAAAATAAATTAGTTGAAAACAGTTGCGAGAAAGAGATCTTTTTTCTTTGTTTTTTGATAAAATTAAAATTGAAATAACAATATTTGCGTATCGTGTTTATGTAAATTAACTGCACGTTCAGAAGCTTCCACCTCGGGCTTTATGTCCCCGAGGTATCTCAGGTGTTTCGCTGGTAGAGAGTTAATCTTGCTAAGTGGCAAACTAACTTGCACTAAAATATTACCAACACTTATATTGAAATAAGTAAATAAACCTAAATGTTGGTATTAAACTAAGCGAGTAATATCGATATTGAATGTTAATACTAAGTCGATACAGGAAACCAGATCGAGAAAGAAGATCGAATACTACAAAAAGTTTGCGTTTTGTTGAAATTGATCGATGATCTGTTATACATTGAAAATTATTGTCACACGCTGAAAGTATATTAAATTGACGATCTGTTATGCATCGAAAATGGAAAACGAATCGTTTGAAGTTTTCCAAAGGAAATAACAACGATCGTAAGTAATTCTCAAACATTATCAAACTAATTGCTAGTTTCAGACTAATTTGCAAAAGAAATACCACCGTTGATAAAATATTATCGGCCAACAAAGTAACAATAGGATTCAAAACATTCGAAAGAAGATGAAAATCAAATTTTTCCGAACATTAAAAGAACAATAGTCGTAATAATTTCTTCACGTTTCCAAACATCGTAGCGACCAGTTAATTCAACCTCGTTTCTGTTTGCAAAAGACGTGGACGTAAAATATTATCGGTTTGCTCGATCGTGCCCGCGATAACCGGCATTCTAATGTTTAAAGGGAGAACTAGACGTGATATATCGTCAGTTTGTTCGATCACTCTCGCGACGAGCCTCCGTTGGGGCTTTTTAAAAACAGATAAAGCGGTAAAATATTACTTACTGGTTTACTTTCGCGTTACAGTGGCCACGTGTGCAACAGTAGAAGGGGGCATAGCGACACGGACCGATTGGACTGATTAAACAAAACTGTGAAATATTATCGTCCATTTGTAAAATCAGACGCTGAACACGAACTCGTAATCGAGAGTTGACTGGATTGACTCGTGCCTTTTTTTTCGTTATTTTCGTTACTTTTCAGCAAAGATAGACGCTCGCGCGTAACTTTTTTCCCCACCTAATCTTCTAAGAAGTTTCTGTGAAACATCGCAAATAAAGTTTTTGAAGTATTTTGGGTTAGGAATAGGAGAAAAGGGAGGAAGAGAATGGGACAACGAATAGATAATTATTGGCCTCAATTGTTAGATTTAGAAATTAGGTATTGTAATTTTTTGGAACTTTTTTTTAACCCATTTGCGCACCAATAATGCTATATGTTATAGTTGTATAATACTGTAACATTTGGGAATATATTATATTAATTATATTAATAATATATTATACTGTATATTATAGTGTGTTATACTTTATTACAGTACTTTTATTACGTAATTTAGTATTGCATTTATATTACAGTATAATATATAGTGTAATAGTATTTATATTAATAATATATTATAGTATGTTATACTTTTATTACATAATTTATTATTTTATTTATATTACAGTATAATATATAGTATTTATATTAATAATATATTATACTGTATATTATAGTATGTTATACTTTATTACAGTACCTTTATTACGTAATTTATTATTTTATTTATATTACAGTACAATATATAGTGTAATATATATAATATATCATAATATATAGTATAATATATAATATATCATATTGATAATATATTATACTGTATATTATAGTGTAATATAACGTATATAATAAAAACAGCTTCACTGATATTTCCTCAGATTTTCCACCAAGAGCTAGAGGTAGCTCAGTTTCATCTGTTCAATTTAGTAACAAATGAATTTTCAATTTGTTACCAGAAAAATTGTTCTCAGTAACGTGTACGTAATTACGAGAGCAGATATTTGAAGTAACAACAGAATTATCTTCAAAATATAAAAAAATAACGCTTAAGACGAGTAGTTCTTGCGAACGTGGAATTACCCGCAGATGTTTGAAAGGGTTTGAAACGGTGATAAATTATTTCTGAACGGTGATAAAAAATAGAAAAAAATAATTAACGGGCCCATCTTCACTGTTGGATACGCCCGTATTGTACTTTACTTTAACCCCTTAAGTGGAAGAAGATTCTTAACTGGTTCTAATGGACCTCGAATGGTGATTCTCTATCGCGATCGTTGCCGCGTTCTTTCGATTGAAAAATCGCGGCGCCGCGTCTCGAGATGGGAAACGAACGAAAATTCTCGCTGGGCGGGAGTGACTTCGGGGCATTAAGGTGTTATACGAGCCGCGAGCGAGAAAAGTCGATGGGGTGCAGTCGCTGTTGCTCCGCGCCACGACGCTGATAAATTTACAACGCCCCAAGCCACTGTTTGATACAGGCAATTTTACGAAGGGCGAAACGGCGGCAGGGCTGGAAAGACGAATGCCTGGCAAGCTCCGTTTCAACGTTGGAAAAATTGCGTCTAAACAGAGATACATCGGTCGTCGTATATTAATCCTTCGGAATCTTACGTCCTTAGTTAGACCTCGCCGCTTGTTTCCTTCGATTTCCGTTGTTGGTCTTGACAGACGCACGTTCCTCCACTGTTTCAATCAAAATAGACACTTCGTCGTGACTGTTTTGAATCGAGCATAATTTCTCTTTTGGAGGTCCGTAAGTGGAACCGAGTTGATCAATTTTTTAAATTCTTCAAGTGAGAACATGAGAATATCGTGAATTCAATCGATCGTCATATTATTTAATATTTCATAAGTAAATTTAATATTTTACAAATACTTTTTTGTTCAAATGTTTCGTTAATATTTATAGGATATAGCTTGCTCTTCGTGAATATCCACTGTCGTAATTTCGCTTTGTTTCTTCGTTTACCGTGCCCCGTGACGTGGAAAGATCCATCTCTCCGCGGGGAAAGAAGATTGCGACGGTTAATACTTCATAAGCGTCTGGTGGTGTACATTCGTCTGCGGTGAATGGGAGTAAGCGAATCGCGAAACCACTTCTTGCGGTGAAAAATTGTAAAACCGCTTTCGACTCTCTGACGAGATTCATTTTTTTTTTTTTTCATTTTTCTACCTGCGTCTTTTCTTTTTTTCTGAATACCAGGTTTAAGTACAAGTGGATGGGTGCTCTGAGTCAACGCTCCTTTTTCTTTCTTTCTTTTTTTTTCGGCACTTTGTGGACCCGCGACGAAGCGGGGAATTGAGAAGCACTAGCGTTTGAAAATTTCCCGACAGCCGCTAGTTGTGAAAGAGCGGATAAAATGAAAGAAAACGGATATAGTGGAAATTCTTCTCTAGAGATTATAAAAAGAAAATTGCGAATATTACGTGAATTATAATTATCAATTATTAATAATTAACGATTACATAGGTAGTAGTTGATGGGTAAATTCTACGAATTGTTACAGTTGTTTCAATTCAATGGATTGTTGTGATCATAATGGCTCGATTCTATGGCTATTTGTTAATTTGTTAATTTATTACGGCTGTTATTCATTAAGAGCCAGAATATCGTTTCGATTATAATATTCTAAAATTAGTTGTCTATTGTTGTCGTGTAAGAAGAATTATGAGCTATTAGTTGGCAATTTATTTGCATATTCGATCATTGATTATTCAAATTAAATTCGATTCGCGTGGGCCGCTTAGCAAATGCCAGAGTATTGACGTAGTTCTGAGATTATGATGATTGAAGACCGAAAACAGAGTTCACAGTTCAGTCAAATAAACTTCTCTCTGATTTAATAATTTGTTTCTTAATTGCTAGTATGAAACTGACTTTTGTAAACATTCAGAGTATTTTGTTTCTTTCTTTTTCTTTGATCAATGTTAATGCAAGCGATGAGAAATCAAAAAAAGAAAGTGAAAGCTCAGTAAAAACACTTGGTAAATTATTTTGTCCTTTTTTTTCTTTTTTTTTTTTTTTTTTTTTTCTTTACGACCATCGATATGAATCTGTAATTTAGAAGCTTCGGGTGCTTCCCTTCGTGCGAGCCTAATCTCTTCGATACTAAATTTAATTGTATCGATTTCCACGTCCTCAGACCTACTGACCTAGTCAACAGCGGGATCGAAAAGAGCAGCGATGTCATTTACGACACGCAATTGAACGCTTTAACGTGTCAACAAAAATCGCGGACAATCCAGATAGACGACCAGAACGTATTTACGTTTGAAAATTTCTACGAAGGTAAAATAGTGCTTGTTCGATTTTGCGTGAAATTGATCGAGATCCAGAACGCTTCGAGAGAGGAATGGTCAAAACATGATACTGTGCAAGGGACAACGACACATTCTTCAACAAATATCTTATTATGTTCGTAATTTGTATAAGAAAGACAGCATGATACCCCGATGAAACTTAAATATTCGAGAATTGACCGAGAATATCTGCTAAACGAATCGTCACTGCCGTTCTGCAATTGCTATTAACTGCGAGTGCTATTAACAGATCGTATCATTTGCTTCGCGAGCAGAAGTATCGAGACAGACTTGGATGGAAACTCCATCCAAACAACACAGCTTCGAGGTCTTAAAATCGTGTTAAAAATACCCTCACCTATTTAAAAGAAATCCTAATTGTGGAATTATATTCATATTATTTAAATCTATGTTATTGCGTTATTTGATTTTTAATATAAAAAAGACTAATAAATTTGTTATTAATTAAAAGAGACATATTGTGGATTCTAACAGCAGGGTTAATTATAATAGTTAAGCGTTAACGACCTAGTGGACCTCGATGCGACATTGAGCTGAGAAAAAAGAAAATTCATCAAAATATTTATTCCATTGTACACTATTCAATATAGTATAATTTATTCTATCAATACATTATTCATACTGTTAAAAATGAGTAGAGATTTAAGCAAGCTCTACGCGTATTTTACTTATTATTAATCGATGGCAATTTAAATGAGAAATGACAGGATTTTCATTTATTTATGCTGCAAGATATTTAAACGTGTAACTAGCACTATAGTAAACGTATAAAAAAGTTGTAATCTCGCGAGTGTTTCGATATTTCCGCGCCAGCCACTTTGTAAATTTCGTTTGCAAATTTTTCCAATCCATTTACATTGTCAAAGTTTGGTGTTGCCTCTGCGAGAAAAAGTTCCCAAGAATTCGTACTCGACATCTTCTTCGTCGTCGACAAACTACGTATACACATATCGATCTTCACTTTCGTCATTTTATTCAATATCGCACTAATATCCAGCAAATATTCATCTCCAACACTCACTATTGTATTAACATTCAGTTAATTTCGCGTGCACGTTGTTGCAATCGAATTCTTAAAATTCCGCGAATAGCCTTTGCAATAATCGTGATAAAAAATGCGATTATGAAACAATTGTCAAAGTTCTCGCGACGATTGTTGCAATACAGTTGCTAAAATTTCAGCAGAAGTCCTTCGCAAATACCTCCACCGGTAGATCTGAAACTTTCCAGCGAGGATGTACATCGAGGCTTTAACCCGATCAATTATCGAGCCGGTTCCCTCCGCGATCGCGAAGAATCCATCCCCTTTCGAACCGCTTCCATTCGTCGGCTCGATCGAATTCCTATAACCAGCCTCGTGTCCCCCTTTTCCCATTCTTTTTACCATTCGAACAAGCTGAACCCGCGGTCACGAAGGAAGCTAGAAAGAACGGGCAAGAAAGAACGTGCGGGTTTCACGTGCGCGACTGTGTGCATGTACGACACGATGGAAAAAGAAGGGATATACAGCGATCGAGGGTGAGGAGGGTGTACGGTGGGTGGAGAGAAAGAGAGATTCGTTATTGATTCGAACTCGGCATAGCATCGGGGGTGGGTACAGTCGCGGCAGACGGTGCATCCGACGGTATCGGGCATAAACATAGCTGAGGGAACCTGCCCTCGGTACGAATGATGGATGATCGCGGCTCCAATCGGCGAACAATCTCGGGTGGGGTGTGCCGTTTATAGCGGCCGGAAGCAACAGTATCTGCCTGAACGGCGAAAGGAAGCGCGGAGACGCGAGCTTTCGTCCCGCTGCGATTTTCGCCCTCTTTGTGCAACTGTTAAACCCCTTTGACCTCTTGCGCAGTCGCGGAGAATTTCTTTTTGTCCCAAGTATATTTAAGTATAACCACAGTCAGAACAAATAATAAATTTGTTGCTTCTCTATCCAGTGATGTCGCGCCGACGAGTTCAAGAGGAAAGCGATTGTATATGTATATATATAAGGTGTTGGTCACTCGTTATGGTCCGCAATCGGTTGCCAGCGCCAAGTGGGTTTAAGCGTTTATGCCGAGTACGCTATACACGTCGCGTAGAAAGAAATTCCGCTTCTCCTATTTATTTAGTAAGATTTAGGTAAAAAGGTTGTACGTAATTGTAATTTTGGAATGTATCAAGAGAGCGAAACGAACAAAGAACACGCTCGACTGAAGTCCGACGCGATCGATACAATGCAGAAACGAATTAAATTTAGCTCTGATCGTTTTAATTTGGAGATATATGATTTTTTTTTTCCACTTATTTCTATGAACCGATGAAAATTCAAATTCTCTTCTCCGCATTTTGAATTTTTAATGGCTTTCTTTTTAATGGAATAATCCTCAAGGAATAAAGTGTCAAGTTCTGTAAACACCGATTAAAAAAATTAAAACATCTTCAGAGAAACACCAAAGAAATTTGTCATTATGTTACAATTTCATTCGATCTTACAGCAAGTGCGTTTACTGTGTTTTCGTCGAGTATACTCGTCACCGCCTAGATAAATAATTCAGCAAATCAAATAATTAAAAATTAACTCGACGCGGTTCTTTTTATAAATTTAAATTTCACTCGTGGGTCACTTAATGGAAAAAATTTTGGACGTGTAAACTCCGTACTTTTTACTGTGATTTTACGTTATTTCAGAAATTTAATTTAATATTAATTAATGGAAAATTAAGTTTCTTCGCAAGTAAGTAATTTAACTGCTCGACGTGTGAACGTTCGAACGTTACAACGATCGAAATTCGCGGGGCATTTGACCTTTCGTAATTTTCCGAAACTCGGTGACGAGGTTGTTCTCTTGTTATGCGACAAAAGTTGCTTGCCTTCGCGAATTATTAATGAGACAGAGAAAGAAAAGATGGCCACGGCCAGACAAACGAGCCCTCGCTTTTCTTTCGATTCGGTAATTAAATATTAACAAAGAAACGGCGTTGTGTTCGCTGCAAGATTAAAGTCCACCCTTGCCACCGTGCGACATTTTTCACAAAAGAAGCATTACTTTTCCAATGTCACGGTAATTCTCCTTACACTTGCAACATTCGAGTGTCATCTCTCCCCCTTTAACATTCAAATTTCAAAATTTAGCGGAAACTCGTTGTAAATTTCGAGCAATCGATACTCGAAGATGTAAATTTAAGCGACACGAACACTTTTCGGCCATTCCGTGCGAAATTTATAAAATTTAAAGAAATTCCTCGGTTCACCGTGGAGCAAGATTAAATTATTTTGTAATTTAGATTATTTTGTAATCTTGTCAGCGAGTGAGATTAAATTATTAAATTATCAAGCTGTTGTTTGATCTTACCGGTGAGTAAGACTCCGTATTTCTTCAAAACATTAAGATTCTAGTTTCTAAGTTTCTCAATTTCGATTGAGCAAAATTTAATGAGTACTTTCGTAGTTGCAGACTTTGCGAAATTTATGTAATTTCTTGTCAGTCTTCGAGGAATTTGTCGAATTTCTTGGAATGGTACAAGAATGAAGATTAATGGATTCTATATTTACGCAAGCTTGTTTACCTCGGACGGTTCTAGGGAATGTTGAATCGTGAATGATACTAGTTTGCATCATTGTTCGAAATCGTGTTTCATTCGAGAGTAGGCGTTCCTTGGAACTTAATTTTAACTAAATTTAAATTAATTAAATTGTTCAAAGAAATTCAAGAGCTTGGTCATTTTCCTTCACGTCGTGGGATTTCTAAAAATGTCTCGAAAAATTTCCCAAATTTCAACACAATAGTGGGCAAATTTATCCTACATTCAGAGGAAGATGTTGCTACTACGTGATACTAAATTCAGCATGATTAATTACACGTGGCGCGTACGGTTAATTATTTAATATAATTAATAGTGTAACTTTTGCAGTTGCTGTAAATTTAAACGACGTTCAAAGAGCTTCGCCGCTACCAGAATTCCCTTCAAGTATCTGAAACTTCAGTATCAAAACTTTCTACAAAATTTCGTTTTTTCTCTCTCATTCTTTGATAACGCGTGGATTTTATCTTAGACGGTGTTGAATTTTGTTTAGTCGAGTCTGATTGATTAGAATGAAGTCGAATATTTTCTGCAATCGCAGCGAATTTAAATGAAGAACCTCTTTATCAAATTAAAAAAAAAAAAAGAAAAAACAGAATTGAACGCAATTAAAAAGTTGTAATTAAAAAGTTTAATTAAACGCTTCGTAACAATACAGAGTGAATCACGTAACTCGCACACCTGAAATAACTTTTTTATACGTCTAATGAAAAGTTGCTTAATTTGTACTTGGAGTTTAATATTCTTTCGATTTATGATGGAAAAGATATATATGGTCCGATTTAAAATAAATAAAGACGACCTTGGAACTTTCGAAACCCCCTCAACATAGACGAAAAATTGACACATTTTTCATATTTTGCCTCTCTTAATACTAGAACTATCAAAACGACGAATTTATAATTTCTGTCAGATATTTTATCGACGTAAAAAATGTTTTTAAAGATTCAAATAATTTTTTTTTCACAATATCGTAAAGTATTTTCTTATTTCTTTGACTTTGATATCTCTGATGCTAAATTTCATGCTTTAATCGTCGGTAGTTCCAGGGTCATAACCTTCGTATTAAACAATTTTTCATTGGATGGATAATTTAACCCTTTAGTCCTCGATAAACTATTTTTTTCTTTGTATCATCTACTATTGATTTATTTACGAAGCTTCACTTCAAATAAAATGACACAGCATTGGTATTTAATACGAAATATTGTTTGTTGTACATCTTTCAAACATGTGATATCGTTGAAATTCAAAGCAATCATCAACGTGCATTTTGCCAGAACAAGTATAACACACAAGAGTATCGATGATACGTAATTTTAATCTCTGGAAAAATAACGTCCTCCATCATTTTTTAAACTTTAGAAGCAGTAAGTCTAGTTTCTGTGAGCCGTATGAATTATTCCAATGGGTATCAATTCAGAAACTTTCTTCTTCTGAAATACTTTTTGTCCTTCCTACGTCGTTGTTATAACTTTAGGCGTCTTTATTATTAACTGTGGGCGTTCGTTCACATATACTATATCATACACAGCGTCGTACAACGCCGAATGTATACGTTCAGCAAATTATGAAAAGAGAGAGTGCACGACGTGTCAAGGGACAGCCGAGCGCAACGGATTAAAAGTTATTTCACGTGCGATTCCTCCAACTGTACATTCGGAATTCCTGAAATCCCAACTCCTCCCAAAAATTTATTTCCGAGGAATATTTTCGGGTCTTCGTTCCACCGGAACAATTTCACTGGTGGCTTATTGTCCCTTATTGGGCGCCTTAGCGCAATAGCGTTTCGCGTCGCGCAATAAATCTCCTTTCTACCGGCGTTATTCATTCACGCACCCTTCCTTTCACCGTGATGCACGCTCACCCCCGTAAACTCAAATATTCCCCTCTTTTCTCTTGCTTGCTGTCCGTCTTTGCTCCCTTCTCCTCGGAACTAGACGCTAGACACCGCTTTACGATCTCGCCGCGCGGATAAAATCTCGACGACTAGTGGTGCACGCGTTTTCACAGAGGATTTTCGTTCACCTGTAAACTGTGTTGTAGACAGTAGGCCAGGGCAAGACCGTGGCTCGCTCGAGACGCTTCGAACGATTCTGCTGGAATGTATTTTTGACCTAGAATGGAACTGCGGTGACGTTGGCTGATAGGTTAGGGTATAGGTCGAAGTTTACTGATACGCCACGAGGGAAGATGTTACATTAAACGTTCTATAGGTGGTACGATGGCTTCGTGTAATGTTCGCTGTCGGTGGGACTAGGAATCGAGGCGTCGTGAATCTCGCAATATTTTCTAAGTTTTAAGTATATTTAAGTATAAACCCAGGCGCAAACGAATAATAAATTTATTAATTCTCGATAATTTCTATCCAGTGATATGTACCGACGAGTTCAAGAGGAAAGGAAAGCGACGAATTATTTTATACGGCTCGGTCACTCGTTATGGTCCGCAATCAGTCGCCAAACGGTTGAGTTCTTCAAGAGTGATTGACGAAACGGTGCTTGGAGATTTCTTGATCGTCAATTATTGATCTTGAAAGTGAAAGAAGCTTGGAGATCCACTCGAAATTTTTGATTTTTTAAATTGAATGTGCCTGGAAATTTCCACTCGAAATTTTGTCAGTTATTGATCTTGTAGATTAAAAGAGCTCGGAGATCCACTCGAAAGTTTGTCAATTATTAATTTTGTAAATCAAAAAGAGCTTGAAGATCCACTCGAAATTTTGTCAATTATTGATCTTGTAGATTAAAAAAGCTCGGAGATCCACTCGAAAGTTTGTCAATTATTAATTTTGTAAATCAAAAAGAACTGGAAGATCCACTCGAAATTTTGTCAATTATTGATCTTGTAGATTAAAAGAGCTCGGAGATCCACTCGAAAGTTTGTCAATTATCAATTTTGTAAATCAAAAAGAGCTTGAAGATCCACTCGAAAGTTTGTCAATTATTGATTTTATAAATGAAGAGAGTTTGCAGATCCACTCGAAATTTTGACCAATTATCGACCCTGTAAATAAACGCATTTACTTGTTCGCTTTGTCAACGACTGTCCTACTTGTTGTGATGAATGAACTTCAGTTGTGACGGATGAACAGAGTTCGAATCTCTATGCAAATTCCACGCGAGTGAATTCGTTCGTTTTATGAATGAAATTTGTTCAGTCGTTGAAGCAACTTGCTTCTCCAAGATTGAACGTTGCTCCTCTATTTGTGTAACATAAAAGGCGGCATTGACTTTCTGCAGTTTGAAACATTCGGAAAGTTCGTTTTCACTCTGTCAGGTATCGTTTCCACAGTTGAAAACTCAAACGGACAGATCGCTCGAGTGGTATTTTTCTTTTGGGGAAAAATTGACAGTGGTGTGAACCATTAATAAAACTACAGTCCATTAACCGTGATTAATGAGTGGCCACTGCACCAGGATGCAATTCGGTTGATGCATCGAGCCACACGCATAACCGTGCTGCGCGGAATGCGATAGATTGTACTGCGGGCAGGATTAATTATTTCCGTGATCAGTTTCGTACTAATCATTTCCAAAACCGTCGGCGTGAACCAATCGAACACGCCTCTAAACGATATCGACCGTGGCGCAACTTTACGCCTAATCCAGTTGCAAATTGGTCTGGCCTAGTAACCATACGACGTTCATTAGATCAAAAACGAACCACTTACTTCATATCCGGTACAACAGGCGGCAACTGAGCCAACGATCCGTCGAAACTTATTGATACTTGAAATTTTTGCAAGTACGCGAAAGAAAAGTGAATCGTGCAACAATTGGTATTATTCGAAACCGTGAAGTCTCTACTTCGAGAGTTTTAGTTTTGCTTTTTTAAAAATAATTCGTCGCTCTAAACGTTGAAAGATTTTTTTCACAACTAGATCCGTCACGATCTTAAAGATTGGAACTTTTCCTTTAAAATGACTTCGCTGTACGCTTGCTGTACGATTTTTTCTTTCGCCATTTTATCGAACTTTGAACATCGAGGTTGGACGATGAAATATTAGAATTTTCTTGAAATCAAAGTTCGATGAAATGATGAGAAAAAGATCGTACGGCAAGTTTCAAAGAATGGTTACAAAGGGAAGACTTTAATCTTCAATGTGACGATAGATCTAACTACGAAACAAATTTCCCAATGCTTTTATCCGTGAAGAGATAAAAATACTTTTATTCTCGAAAATTGTGAAAATTCAACCGCCTCTAGAAACGTTGAGAATCCTTTTTCGTGACTGAATTCACCATGGTTTTGAA
This sequence comes from Tetragonisca angustula, assembly GCA_036937485.2. Lineage (NCBI taxonomy): Eukaryota > Metazoa > Arthropoda > Insecta > Hymenoptera > Apidae > Tetragonisca > Tetragonisca angustula. The sequence goes on along the minus strand of JAWNGG020000280.1, from coordinate 11,446 downwards.
GATTGAAATTTTTGTTTGATAACGACTCATCGAAATTTGCCGTACGATTTTTTTTTTATCATTTTATTGAACGTTGAATGTTGGAGTCGAGTGACAAAAAATTTAAGAACTTTAAACATTTCATATTCGATAAAATTGTGTCATACTTTAAGAGCTCATTGTAAAGGGAAGATTTTCAGTCTTTAAGACCATGATCAATCTAATCGTGGAAAGAATTTTTCATTGTTTTTAGAGGCGTTTAAATTTTTATAATTGTGCAAAGATAAATGTGCGTTTTGGCACATGTTTGTGTGCATGTTATTATTATTTATTAACAGCTTTAGTTTATATTTGTCTAAAAAGTTGATTAATAAATACACACATAGTAAATGGGGCATTTAAAAATTAAATAACACGAACGAAATTTTTTAGTCAATTTATTCAACAATTTGTGCAAAAATGATGTGTCTGCAAATACATTGTGGTGCAAGGTATTAAAAAATAAATTTAAAAAATGGGGCAGAGATTCTCATTCATATTTTGCTCGACGATAAAAGCTCGCGCGCATTGTGAAATAAATTTTCCTAATGTGTTTCGTAATTGGCGCGCAGTTCAAACCAAAAATGAAGAAATAGGAGGCACAGAAAGGGTAGTTTAATTTGAAAGGTTTGTGTGAATGGTAACTGGAAACGTTTATTTGGTTTATTCGTCGAACCGTGAAAGCTTACGTTTTCCTTGAAAAAGCTCTCCCTTTTTTTTCTAAATATCCCGTAACCGTAAATAGCGAATTAAATTGGAGGGCAGGTTGGAAAAGAAAATAGAAGAAATACGGCGAGTAAAGTACGTACGTAGAGAACACGAAAGGATAGTTTAATTCGAGAGGTTTGTTTGAGATGGTAATTCAGTCTCTATTTGTCTACACGTTTCTCTGGTTCCGTAGACAAAGAAGGTCCCGTTCGAAATGTTTCTTTAAATTACAGTCGACAATGAGGTATAATTAATTAATTAATTAGACAGGTAGTTCCATTTACAAGAAGTTCGCACTTCTAAACAACTATTTTCATTGATTTAAATTAAACAAATGTTGGCTGTAACACATGTACCTGTTATCCTATTTTTATCGAATCCAGTTTCACTGTTTTTCCAATGATCTTTTGAAACTTGTTTTTAGTTCTCGAAGGTTGAAAATTAAATCGTTTCTATTGACCTCTCGTGCCACGCACGTCGGGAATCTTTTGTTCCCAAAATTGCAACGTTTTCTCAGTTTCGTGATTATGTAAATGCAACCCAGGCAAAACAGATGACAAGTTGGTTACTTCTTAATAGTTTCTAGATCCAGTGATATCGTGCGGACGAGTTCGAAAGGAAAAGAAAAGCGACGAGTTATCGTATAACGGTTTCGGACGCTCGTTATGGTCCGCGCAACCAGTTGACCAGCGCAAGTGGTTAAAGAAGAGAAAGATCACTGATCGTTACCTTCGTCGATCGTTTTCAAAGTTCGATTCCCTCGAAAATGAAATCGTGAGAAAAGTTCGTGGCGACTGTCTTGTTCCTTGATCTATTTCAACGTTCGTCTGTTCGTTCTGCTTGTAAATAAAATCACACTGCTGTTCGTTGTGTTGCACGTCTCGGACCGTCTGACGCTAGAGGACTCGCGTGTTTAATCGGCGGCTCAGTGATAAACCCGCCGCGAGCTATTTTCCTGTCGATGATAAACCGAGCGGCGAAAAGACCCGAATGTTTTGCCGGGAACAAAGCACATGGGGAACGGGGGCAAACAAAAGTCGAAGTGTCGTGCGTTTAATTCGGCGAGGTGTAAACACTTCACTGGGATGAATGCGCGTACAGTCGTTTCGGATCGGCTATACATAAGTGAGAAGTTTCTCCGTTTCTCCCGCACCACCAGCTTTGATTAATCTCTTGCGCTGGAAAATGACGCACTTTTTGGGAACTTTTTGTCTCAATTTTTGCAACATTTTCTCAGTTCTCAAGTATATTTAAACGTAACGCAGTGATAACATTGTTACTTGTTATATTAATTTCTATCCAGTGATATCACACGGACGAGAAATTAATGTAACAGAGGGGGAAAGCGACGAATTATTGTATACGGTCACTCGTTATGGTCCGCGAACCAGTTGCCAGCGCCGGAGGTTAAAGCGTTTGCTAAGTTGCTAAGCTGCGGGAAACACTCGCCAGGGATTAACACTTTCTGTTAGGTTTATCGAGAGCTTTTGTCACTCGTCCCCGCCGATATATCGTCCTGTGCGCTTCGCTTGTTGTTTCCTCGATAAGTTAGTTCGCGTTGACAGCTGGAAAAAAATCGAGCTTTATAACACTGTGCCATTAACGCGTGAGTTTCAGCGACGTGATTAATAGACTGCAGATGTTCATGTGATTTTTATACTATATAATATAGTATATTATAGCAAACATAGATATTTCTTATATCTATAACACGTAGATATTGTTTATATCTAAAAGTTGTAATAAAGCAAAAATCGAATATTTAGAAATTTATTGTATTTCATTTTATTTTAAAATACAGTCCGAGTGAAAATTTGTTTTACACATGGAAGAATATAGCACATTTTGGATACTTTATGTATATTGTACGTATCCTGCAGAATTTTGGAATTTTCTGTTTCCCAAGAAATGATTTTTTTTTGCCAACCTCCTCGCTGCTTCTTTCCAATGAAAATCCATGAAATGGCACACAAGGAGCTTCCTTGATCTTAAGATGGAACTAAATCTCACCATCCTGACAACATTGGTATTTACGAATCTATCCAAGATTAAAATAGATTGCAAGAGCAAATATTAATAATCTCGTGTGAATATTTCATTAATTGTTACTCGTTCTTCCATTTTTCTCTTGATATTCAATATTAATACAATTACATTGTTATTACGTAATTTGTTTACGTAATTGATCACAATTTTATAGTCATTTGTATAATTATGTTTGTATTTAATACACAGCAGTTACGTCTACGTTCTATAATTCTTCGTATTTATAGCGAGAATGTAAGAAAAAAAAAAATCCTTGAAAATTACGAAATACTGCTCCAAGTCTGGCACACTATATAACTACACTGACGAAGAATTAGAGGAAGAATGTCTACAATCTTGAGCTCGTTACGCGATCGAGTTTGATTTCCATTCACGGCGGGCCCTTTCATTACCGATGCAATTCACTTTAATCGAAAATTCCTTTTCGAACGAAATCCGACGTAAAAACGTTTGTGCAAACGTTTGCGATATCGATTTGCCCCTTGCACGCCCGACTAGTCACGGTACTTTCCCACTTTTCCATTTAAAAAATTAATTCGAAACCTCTCCGCTTTGCCTGTCGAACGAGATTCTTTTCTGTGTCGTTAGAAAGCAAGCGGGTAACAACTAATCGAACGAATGAAAAAATGGACCAGATATTAAAGGCTGGATTTCGTAATGAATCACTCGGTGCAAGTTTTCTCTTTTTTTTCTTCTTCTTCTTCTTCTTTGCGGATGTGCTGTTTTGTACATGATATTTACATTTTTTTTAAGCAGGTGTAAGAGTCAGAGTACAGAATGGTAATTTTGTGGATTTCGATACAATTGTAGTATCATAAATAAGTTGTGATACAAGTATTTCTTTCGCTTCCTTTTTCCTTTTTTCTTCTTCTTCTTCTTTGCGAATGTGTCTGTTTTGTACATGATATTTACATTTTTTTTAAGCAGGTGTAAGAGTCAGAGTACAGAATGATAATTTTGTGGATTTCGATACAATCGTAGTAAATAATAAATAAATTGTGATACAAGTATTTCCTTCGCTTCCTTTTTCCTTTTTTCTTCTTCTTCTTCTTTGCGAATGTGTCTGTTTTGTACATGATATTTACATTTTTTTTAGCAGCTGTAAGAGTCAGAGTACAGATTGATAATTTTGTGGATTTCGATACAATTGTAGTATAATAAATAAATTGTGATACAAGTGTTTCCTTTGCTTCCTTTTTCCTTTTTTCTTCTTCTTCTTCTTTGCGAATGTGTCTGTTTTGTACATGATATTTACATTTTTTTTGGCAGGTGTAAGAGTCAGAGTACAGAATGATAATTCTGTGGATTTCGATACAATCGTAGTAAATAATAAATAAATTGTGATACAAGTGTTTCCTTTGCTTCCTTTTTCCTTTTTTCTTCTTCTTCTTCTTTGCGAATGTGTCTGTTTTGTATATGATATTTACATTTTTTTTGGCAGGTGTAAGAGTCAGAGTACAGAATGGTAATTTTGTGGATTTCGATACAATCGTAGTAAATAATAAATAAATTGTGATACAAGTGTTTCCTTCGCGAGTGTAAGAAGCAGAATTATATATTTCCAGAGACAGCGTGGGCTCGATACGCTGGCCAGGATGATCCATCAACGTCCATAATTCAATACGGCAACGTAATGCACCGCTTATAGTGATATCAAACTACGAACCGTCTGTCCTTAATCCTTCACGAAGCGGCGCTGTTCCTTCGACGAACGTCGTTTCCCCGATAAATCACTATCCTTGAACCTCATTTCACAACCGGTCTTCCCTCGGTATAAAACGTGTATTTTGTTGGTTGATGAAGCATGACGGAATGGCGCGATTGATAAAGTGCGACAGAATGTTGCGGAAGGTGTTAGAGTAGATTATCTGCTAACGTAAATTAATAACGTAATAACGTAATAACTTTGAATGTTCGAAATTTGAATTAAAAATTCAAGAAATGAATTTTTTTCTTTTCGCTTTCCTCATTTTGCTCTTCGTACGTTCAACGATTGCAATGACTTTTATTCTCACCGTAATTTCCACCAGAGTTGGAATAATTTCGTATAATTAACGTAATCGAAAGATCGGCACGTCTCGTATAATTTTGAAGATTGACTTCAAAAAAAAAAAAAAAAAGTTTCTTGACTTTCCAAGAAAAAAAGTACCTGTTCTTTTCAAAATTATTGATTTAGTGTGATAATATGTCGTGACTAAAATCGCAGAAAATTATTCTCAGTTTAAAAGACAAATTGAGGTTCTATTAGGCTAAAAAGCGAAGAAGAAGAGTTGAAAACGTCGATTTCGTATAAATGTAATCCAGGCAGATTTGATCTAAGGATTGTGTTAACTCAGGATAAAGAGTCGAACAGAATTCACATATGTAACGAGTGTGACTTGAATGTCGAAATCTTTATGAAAAAGAAATCATTTGGCAATCAATCAGGGCTGATGTCAACGGGTGAAGCCTTCATTTTCACAATTTATACTGTTCGTTAATTCTTCTCAAATATTTTTACATCGCGTAGCGATGACACCTTTTTCCCCAGAAAATATCAGAAATTATAGATATTAAAGAATATCGTAATAAAACGCGTTAAAGAATATTTTCGTGCTGTGAATCCGCGAATAAAAATCAAAGTCTTCCCTTTTGCAGGTTTCTTCTCGACTGTTTTGTCGACTTCAAATTAGGCACTATTCTGAATTGATAGCACGTTCGATAATTTGTAATTTGATAGTTTGATAATATATACATAATTGATAGTTGTGTAATTTGGTAGTTTAATAATATATAGTTTGTAATTTGACGTTTAATAACATGTGATGGTCACTGTTAATGGCGTATTTTCCTCAAAAATATTCTCGATGGCTGTCTGAATACTTCTGGACGTTTTTGGGCGTTTTCCTCGACGAGGTTGGCGCTTCTTGTCCACTTTGAGCCGATGAAGGAAAATAATTTATCACTCCACCCGGACTTGCACCACTTTGCTCTGATAGTAGTAGGGACACAGAAAAATGTCGGCATTTGGGAAGCAATCTCGCCTCGAGAGAGCAGAATCCCGGTGGGAATTTTGGCAACGGGAGATCCGGGGAACGAGAGTTTGCAGCAACAGAAAACAATGATCTTGGAAATTTCAGCGATAAACAATAGCACTTGAGCAGTTTAAAGTTTAAAGAAAGCAACTCTCGGGAGAATTGAGGCGAGAATGTAAGAAACATTCTGCGAACGAAAGTATAAAAAAAAGGTCAACGTGGAGGGGGAATTTCAGCAACAAACAGATAATAAAGCAAAAGCGTGAGAAAAGAAATTAATAAAAGGAAATTATAGCAATAAATAACGAAAAATGATATTGTCGACTTGTTGATAATTTTAATTTCAAACATAAAAACGAAGGAGTACAAGGAACACACTTTCGTATTAAAATGAATATCATTCGCTAGATGGTACGAAATTTTATTTTCGATTTGAATGCTGCCTCGCTTGTACCATTTTTGCTTCCCTCTGCAAAATGTCCATTATACATGCGTACGGATGAAAATTTTGCGGCGAGCAAACGTCGAAACACGTGTCAAATCCACAGTCAATAATCAATGTTCACGTTTGGATTAGGTCAGACCCGTTGACTAGTTAACATATGAATGATTACACGTGTCTGGTGCCGTCTGTTCGCGATCATATCTCGCTTGAAGCACGACGAATGGGTAATTGAATCGGTGTAGAAGTGTTGGTTTGGTTCGGAGTGCAAGTTCTCTCGATATATAGGGTGGCCCATTTAACTTGACCGTTCTAAATGTTCCCATTGTCGTTCGTGACGGGACGAAATTTCTCGTCAGCGGGCAACTGTTTCAAGGTAAACGGTGTCGTGATCGCTGAAATTTTAACTTAGAGGCCGTGCTATTCCAGAGCAGGCCAGAGAGATCGGAGAGTTGTTCGAAATTGTTCGAAATTGTTTGAAATTGTTTGTTTTTCCTCTCGTAAACGATGGTCGTCTTGTCAGAGTCCTCTTTCAACGGGGCACTCTCGTTCGCGATTTTTTATATTTTTGAACCGACAAAAATATATCCGTGTTTCCACGGCTGTTGAAAACGCTGAAGGGAGGCTTTTACGCAGACGATGGTCCTTTATGCGTGTAAACTTCTGCATTCAATCTCATAACTGTAGATTTGCAAATTTGTATCGCGCAGATTGCAAATTTCTCAATTTACAAATGTATAAATTTACGTAATTTCGTGATTTATAAAGTCATGAAATTCCAAATGTAAATATAAATATGGGATAATTGTACAAAATGTAAAATCAACAAAAATCCTTAAATTTTAAATATTAACTTTCTTCCATCGAATCAAACAATTTTTTATATATAATGAAAAGCTCTTCAAAGAAAAAGAAACAGTAATATCGTATCCGTTTATTATAGAAAAGCATTTTATTTTATACAAACAAAATATTTTTAATATAGACGTATTTTGTAAATGAAGAATATTTCTTTTATTTTAGATATTCTTTATGTCGTAAAATATTATAAAAAGGAAAGAATCGACGATAATCATAGAAATCGAAGCGTGACTCTGCTTCTGTCGATTCTGATCAATGGGAAAAGTCGATCGAATTTTTCTTTTCTTTTTTTTTTCTTTTTACTATATCGGCGCGAGAAGCTTTTATCTCGATCATCAGTTTCACTGGGAGCGCAAAAAAAAAGGCAAGGTTTAATCATCGGGCGCGTTGTTATCTCTCGAAAAACATTGAAAATAGTTTAAATCAATCACGTCGTTGAAGCTCGTTGAATTCTCCTCGATGTCAGCGACGTAATTGGGTTTCCGCTGGTGATATTCCAGAAATGCGAAATGCGCAATTATTCATTTAGTTCATTTCGAATTATATTTACGCTGTCATTGATTTAGCGCAACTGCAATCGTGGAAAATAAAATTCGCGTACGGAACAATGATGGTGCAATTCAATTTGACATACCGTAATCTTCAGTCGATCTCACTAGTTAAATCCCGTTGTTGAATTTTCGATCTTTCGAATTATCAGTTTCAATGTCCAGAAATTTTGTAAGTTTGTAATTAAGCGACCTGATTTAACACTTTTAAATTACAAAATAAAACTCGAAATAATGAACAATTTCCACGTTAAGATTTCTAATCTGGAAGATTAATTTTTAAATTATTCAATCACAGTGTCCTGTTTGTGAACACAATTGATTCCCAAATTGATTTTCTAAAATTCATGTAGTCGTTAAAAGTTCATTTTTAAATTATTCAGTCACCGTGTTCTATTTGGACGTAAATTTCTCTAAAATCTATGCAATTAATTAACTTCCTACAAGAGAGAATTGAACGGAACATCCTCGAGAGTTAAGAAGTTCATTAAAAATTTGTTTCGTTCGCCAAAATTTTTAGTCGAGGTATTTCTTGCATCTCTAAATTTCGCACGAACGTACAGAACATCTCTCGTACTCTTAGACTTCGTACTTTTTTACTATCAATTCATCGACAAGTAGTTAGCAGTCACTCGACGCGAAAAGGAAACAACCCTCTTATCCAGACGCTTATTTCGTTGTTGGAGTTCGCGGTAATCGAAGAGAGCAGCTTGCAAAACGAGCAGTTCGCGAGGAACCGAGCGGAATGCAGACAAACGTCTGGACACTCTGGGGTCTCTGGATCCCCTAAACTCCCTGGAACCTCTGGATTCTCTGGATCCCCTGGACACCCTGGAGTCGCATCGACGCATCGATGAATAACACGTTGAAAAATAACTGTCAACCGTCATCGTCCGAGCGTGGATCAGTCATTCGACAATCACGCGAAAAAAAAAAACGTATCGAAACTGAAAGATCCAAATGCTCGACAGCATTTCAATTCGTAAACTCTTCAATCGTGGGATATCGTGTTCGATATTTGACAAAAATCAACTGTTTCCCATTCGACTTTTTTGGCAATTTTTTTGCATCATTTTTTTTCTTCTTTCTCCGAGTATTTTAGCATCTTAAACAGTTGTTACTGAAACATACTTGGTTTGCCAAAAATTTTGTTAAAAAGTTCAAACTTTGCGCTGCTCGATCTCACTCAATTTAATCGTTAAAAATTCATTTGATCGTAGTATCCTATTTATTCTCGAATTGATCCTCTAGAAATCTATGTGGTATCTTCGTCAGATTTTATTGGGAAAGCGTCTCACTTCCTCACTTTGACGAAACAATATCGCAGCCAGGTTACATATTTTTTTAAACGACAAGTTCGCTAAAGTTCCGGGCCTCTTGTGTGTGCCACACAACGGAAGCCTTTTCTGTATCGCGTGGTATGAACTTTTTCGAGTAGCTGCAGCCGTGTCGGAAAGGTTAAAGCAGCCGAAGACACGTTCGTCGGCTGATATCCAGGTTAAAAAGTGACGCTGCTAACGAGCTTCCGATCTCGACGGAGGAAAAATAATCCGCTCTCTTTACCATGTAAATAAGCGCGGCACAAAGCGATTCTTCCGGCGCCAGATGAATTTAAACGCGACCGCAGCTTCCACTGTGATTTGTATACATAAAATGAGAGAGAGACAGAGAGAAAGAGAGAGAAAATTTCAAATATTATAGTTCTATACTTCATTACGTGACTAAATTAAAAGGAATAATTTATTTTTTCATTTTATTTATTTCTTATTTTATTTTTATTTTAATTTAACATTATTTACATACACCCTCCCGCCCAGAAATCTTAGGACAAGCGTATTATATTATGTTTGCATGTTAAAAATAGTGCAGCAAATATGAATTATAAATTCTATACAGTAAATGCAATGTACAGTATAAATTGTTCAATATCCACGATAAACATCATCTACGACGATACTTTATGCAACAAAGACTCTGTTGATGTATCAATATATTATCATGTTAATATCGTACAAACACATTGTATTATAAATATGTACGCACGATTATTTCATCAAAAATAAAAGTAATAACAATAATATAAATATACATGATACAACAACAATAATAATATAAAAATTATTTCATAAAAATGAATTGGTTAAGTGTTTCAAGCGATCTTTGAGCGTGTGTGTATACCCATCGTTCATCGACAACAACAATCCGAACGAGCAACGTAAACGTGCGAATTATTTTAAAAATAGCAGACGGATCTCTCGATCGTTTCGCAAGCTGACATCCGCCATCTTCTCGACGGAAGTTGTGCTTGGCGTGGATCTTAAAATTCCAACACGTTTCCTCCGGTTACCATTGAGCGAGAGACCACGTTGTTGTATTCTGTCGGCGGACCACTCTCCCCCTCAATCCTCCTCTTTCCTTGCACACGGTTTTCAAAGCACCCTCCCGTGACCGAGGCAGCCTGTCTCGCAATATTCCTCCGGCATTTATAATTTACGAGCGGCAGCCGAAGAAGCTAGGGTCGCCCATCGGTTTTTCCCTCTCCTTCGTTCGCCGTAGCCTGCTAATTTTTCTATCTGCAAATATTCCAAATGCCTGAAATCAACGCAGACGCGTAACCAACTGATTGCGGACCATAACGAGCGACCAAAACCGTGTACAAATCATTCGTCGCTCCCTCTTCTTCTTTTGAACTCGTCGGTAATGACATCACTGGATATAAATTATTGAGAAGTAATAAATTTATTATTTGTTTCGCCTATTTTGTTTCAAAGTGTACTTAATATTGAGAAAACATTGCAATTTTGGGACGAAAAATTCTCGACGTATGTGGCACGTCATTTCAACGCAAGAGGTTGATATTGGAGTGTTAATACTTCAAAAAATCGTCGTTCGATTTCCTTGATAATCGTTTGAATCTCTCTGTAAAATGTTGCACGAATCAAACGAAATGAATCGCTCGCGAAGTCGGAGAGGAACTACCCTTCGTAAACACTCGCTCGCCTTCGAAAGGAACGGAGGATCATAATTAAACGATCGAAGGACACAATAGCGTGGATAAACATAATTTTCCTTGACAAACTTGGCATTGATCGAAGAGAGAGAGAGAGAGAGAGAGAGAGAGAGAGAGGACCGACCGAGTTATAACGAGCTCCGTGTACCGACGTACGTGAAATATCGGCAAAGCAAGCACGGTAGGCATGAAATCTGAAACACAGCCGCGAATCGTGTCACGGATCGGCGCGCCTTTGATCCAGGAAAATTCAGGCCGCGGGTTAAGCGCGTGATCATGTGTATGTGTGCGTGCGTATGTGCGTGCGTGCGTGTGGTGCACACGGGTGTCGTTAGCAGCGCCGGTGAAATTCGCTTTGCCGGAAATTAGGTAACGCAACCGCTATCTGGCCCGCTAAATACCTTTTGCCAGCGGGTCAGAGGCTTTCGCCCCCTTACGAGAATGCTCTCGACCCGTTTATCGATGGATCGATGAACGCGGATAATGACGTTTCGTTGGATTTTCCGGGGAATGGGATCATCGTTCTTGTTAAATGAGCTCGTTTCCCCATCATCGGGAGTATCAGTGTCACGGATTATGCGAGTGACACGATAGGAGGGTAGCTGGCTTAGAAGAAGGTCGGTGGAAAAATCTAAGGATTTCTGTTGACGGGGAAATTTTTAAATTGTCATACGATAATGTACTTGTAATAAATGATATTTTTAATTTTAAAACGAAATCCATTTGACGATTGACAGGTAGCAAGTACATATGTGATTAGACTACAGATGTATAACATACGAATATATTATTGTTATTG